>JABUQX010098711.1:15000-22500 GCA_015478945.1 Trachelipus rathkii
CAAGAAGGATCAGAAATCAGGTGCCCCAAGGCACCTCTCTTGCATCAACTAAGTGGAATTGTGAGGGATGCTATTAAAAATTAGAAGAATAGTGAAGAGTAAAGTTATTAGCATAAGAGTGGATAAATGAACAAGCAATAAATGAAATTCTGTCATGAAAAGTTAGAAAATATTTGGAGATAGAAAAGATCCCTACTGAACCGCATTGTCAAGAAAATTATAGAATGAACGTTAGCTTTCTATAACAGCTACTATAGATGAGTTTCTGCTGTTATTAATTGAACATCAGTAAGTAAAATTAAATATTGGTCATTCATTAAATAAAGAAAAAAGAAAAGTTTATCTTCTAACCCTTTTCGCTATTTTATGAATATTCTACTACAGAAAGTGGTCTAATATTTGGATTTATTGTTAGAGGTTCTATCTTTTAATCTTATTCTAAAACAAATTTAAAATAACAAAAAATGTTGAATCTATATTTTTGACAGCAACTTGGAATTTCACAAACCTCATCAATTATGTTAGTAAATAGATAAATAATTTAAAATCTTGTAGGTCGAAAAATACCAGATTGTAGATTGTAGAATGTAGATTTTAATTGTATGGCATTTTGGACATCATGAGTGGTATAGGGACCGCAACTGAAAGCCAAACTAAAATCCGAAAGTTACAAGCGAATATTGCAAATCAACATTTGCAGCATCCGTTTCTTTGATTGCTCAGACGCTAAATTACAGGTTTCCAGGTCCAGAGAACCATTAAGCTTGCAGTATTTCTATGACGTTATAATTTGTTTAATTCTATTTTTGTTGTTGGTTGCTGTTCACACAAAAAAACACACACAAACACACACACATACACAAATACACACATACACACACACAACTCAAGCACACACTCACACCACCACTACACACACAACACTATTATATATATATAATAATTATATATATAAATACATATATATTATAATATATAATATATATACATATATATATATATATTATTATATATATTATATATATATATATATATTATTAATTATTGTGCTCGTAATTTTATAGAAACAAGTCAAAGGATCTATGAACAAGTCTTAGAAGGCACAATTTCCCCCCCTTTTTAGGGAAAACTCTAATTTTTCAGATCACCCTCAGACTTGCTGCCTCAATAATGGTGGTGTTAGCTTCCAGGAGCTGAGGTTTCACACATCTACGTCCATCCATGGAGGGGTACTGAGTTCATAAACTTAGATATGGCTGTAGCTAGACGAAATATAAGGATTTGGAGCCTAAGCTGACCCTAAGCAGGATCAATGAGCCGGAACCATAGTGGTGCGGTGCGATGGCTGATTTTACCATGCATGCACTTATAATCAATGATTGGTGTCAATGTATACGTTTGAACACATTAAACTCAAAACTTCTACGGCGGGGTGCCTATATAGTACTGAGACTGTTTACAAACTAACTACGTGACTTATGCAACGAACTTATTAATCATACGGTTACTATTAATTGAAAATTTCTTAGATGGCCGCTATAGCAACCAAAAGTTAAACAAAAAATGAAAATTATCACAGCGATTTTATTAAGTATACGGCCACTCTCTAACTATTTGCCGTTCTGAATATCTTTCTTAATACAATGCCTAACTTAGTCTTTCTTACCTATCTGATTAATCATTGTCTAACTATATATATATATATATATATATATATTATATATAATTATATATTATATATTATATATATATAGTATATATATATATATATATATTATTATTATATATATATATTATAATATATTATGTTATATATTATATATTATATATATATATATAGTATATATATAATATATATATATATATATATTATATATATATACTATATATATATATATATATTATATATAAGTATTATATATTTATATTATATATATATATATTATATAATATAGTATATATAATATTATATATATTATATATATATAGTATATATATAGTATATATTATAGATATATTATAGTACTATAATAATATATATATATATATATAGTAGTAATAAGTAGTGGGAATCGTCTCAAGAAAGTATTCGTACCGTTCACTCATTTACTGGAAAAAATAATTCATCGTTTATCGTTAGTTCGTAATAGCAATGTTGTTTAGGTAGATAGTTGGGTTATGCACCAGGTTGGGTCGTGGTAATTAATGTAGATTGAAGATTTGTTTGGTAGGCAGACATTTTGTTTATTATAATTAGCCATGTTTGAAGTTGGTTGATGATCTTAATTGCATCGTTTTGTATATGTTTAGGTCTGGGTGTAGTGATATGGTTGAGCCATTGTGTAGATTTGTTGTATGAATGTGTGATTATTTTGTTGTGGTTGGTGCGTACGATATTCCGTAAAATAGGATTAAAGTGTGTGAGATACGTATTGAGCTTGGGGTACTCGTGTTTGATGTTTACTGTTTGATTTGTATTGCTTGTTTGTATTTGTGCTGTCTTCGTCCTGATAGAAAGTTGAAATTATTTCTGTTTAGTTTAGTGGGATGTTTGATTTTGTATTTTGTAGATAAGTTGTGTTTTTTGGGCAATTGGTAAATGAATGCTCCGTGTTGCTATGATTTTGTTTTGATAGTCTGGTTTTGGAAGTTTAGTCGTTGTTCTGTAGGATAATAAGTGATTTGTGGAGTGCGGTTTGTAGTTGAAGTTCGGTTTGTTTGAAACAGTGGTTGGAATTTTGTGTTGATATGGTGTGGAGTTATTTTGTTTAGTATGTTTTTTTTCTAGTAGTTTTGCTATAGTGTTTTTAATAGAGAGTGAGCGATATGATCAATGGGGTCAATGAGGTCTTTTCTGATTTTAATTTGAATTAATATGCTTTCTTCACGAAGGGGGAATGAAGTTTAGGCTTATGAAGTTAAATTATATAATTTGCTGTTGTGTTAGGAGCTTGTGTTCTTAAGTATTTGAGTGTTTTGTTTGTGAATTATCAGGTCAGTTGCAGGGGTGATTCTTAAGTGTCTAAGTTTTCTAGTCAGTTGTTGTTATTTTATTAAATGTTGGTCCGTGTTTGAGTTCTATTTTCTTTGAAAGTTCTGGATGATTTTTCGTTTTTGGGGAAGGGGGTTTTTTTTGGGTTTTTAATGGGTTTTTTGAAATCTTGCTTTGCGAAGTGAGTTTGAGAGTGTTGGTGTGTTGTTGTGTTGGTTTTGGGTTTTGTGTGCTTGTTTTGATGGGATTCGGAGTTTGTGCTTGTTGGTTGGTTGAGTTTTCAAGGTGTATGTTATAGTTTTCCAACATTCTGGTCCTTATTCGTGTGTTGGAGTTCTTGTGAGGAAGGTTTGAAATATTATGTTATAATATATATAATTATATATATAATATATATATATATATATATATGTATTAATATATATATATATTATGTATAATATATATATATTATATATATATTATATATATATATTTATAAATTTTATATACTATATATATATATATATATAATATTTAATATAATATTTATATATATATATATATATGATAATATAATTATATATAATACTATATATATAAATATAATATATATAGTATATATATAAGTATATATATATATATTAGTATATATATATATATATATATATTAAAAATAGTTAAATATTTATATTTAATATATATATAATTATATATCATATATTATTTTATATTTATATATATATATATTATATATATATATTAATACATAATATATATATTAATATATTATATATATTATTTATAATATATAACTATATATATATCTATATATATATGATTAATATATAATATTATATATATATATATATAATTTATACTATATAGTATATAATATATATATATTTATATATATAAATATATATTACTATATATATATAATGTATATTATATATATATGATTATATATAGTTATATATATATACTATATATGTATTTATATATATATATAATATATATATTATAATAATATATTATAATATTAATATATATTATCTATATATTTTATATTATTTTAATATATATATAGTATTATATATATATATTTAATATTATATATTAATATTATTATATATTAATTTATATATTATTATATAATATATAATATATATATTTATACTAAAAATTATATATATATTATAATAATATATTATAATATATAAATATATAACTTTATATATATGATATATATATATATAATATATGATATATATATATTATATATTATATATATATATTTATTATAAATATATATATATATATATATATATAATATATTATATATATATATATATATATAATTATATATATATATATATATTTACTTATAATATATATATAAATATATTTATTATATTATATACTTATATACTTATATAATATATAAAATATTATATATTATATTTATAAATATATATATTATTATTATATATATATATATATATATATATTATATATAATATATGTATATAAATATATAATTATAAAAATATATAATACTATATTATATTATATATTTATATTATTATCTATATATATATATGTATATATTATAATATAATATATTTATATTTAATATATATATATATTATATATATTTATTTATTATATTATATATATATTTATATATATATATATATTTATTATACTATATATATATATATAGATATAATATATATATATTATATATATATAATATATTATATATACTTGTAATATATATTATATATATCATATTAATTATATATATATATTATAAGTATTATATATTATTTATATATATAATATTTAATAATATATTGTATATTATATATATTATATTATATATATATATATATATATATATATATATATATATAGTATATAAAATTATAATATTGAATATATATTATATATATTCATTATATATATATATATATATATATAAATATATATATATATATATAAAATATATAAATATAATTTATCTATATTATAATATATATATATATATATATAATATAGTATATGTTGAAGGTTTTTTGGGGGCAAACTCCCCAAACACTTTTCCCCTTTTTTTTTAGGGTAGTGCGCTAGCGAACCTCCGCCTCGAAGAAAACGTAAGTCGCTAGCGCTCTCCACTATTTCAAGACCATCTAAATCTCCGCTATCTGAAAGTCGCACGTCCGCACGTCCGCACGTCCGCACGTCTTCCCGCTAATAATGTGCGTCTTCACAAAAGGTTTTAATATTAAATAATAATAGTTAATATATCCCTCAAATAATTTATATATTTAAATAAAATTGAATGAATATTTACAAATCTCAATGATTTTCTCTTCTCTAAGTGTATTCTTCAAGGAGAAGAGATCATATTACCTTTTTTCAAAATATTAGCTGCTCATAATTAACAGTTTTAAGGTGACCTTTTGCCTCAAAAATATCCCCACCAATACTAATATTCGTTTCTACAGCAGCAGAACTAGGAAGAGGTGGTATTATTATATTATATATTTATATATTTTGATTAGTCGTTGGTCGTTTGTGAAGTGCAGACGTTGTGTTTTGAGTGCTTCGCTTGATAGTTTATATGTTATTTTTTTTATTGTTATTAATTATTTTTTGGTTGCAGTGTTTAGGAAAGGTGTGTGTTTTTCTATCTTGTCTTTGTTTTAATTAAAGTTTTTTATTAAATCAATAGTTGGTATACTCTTATTAGATTCAGTGAAATTTTGCACGTGGTTTTAAAAAGATAAGTTTAGGTTTTTTTTTTTTATTTATTAGGACAAATCTGATTTTTAATTAGTTTTAGCACATTAAACTTTTAAACTTAGGTTTTAGCGTTTGATGAATTTTTAAAAGATAAGTCTTAGTTTTAATTTTTTTTCCTTTTCTTTTGTTTTTTTTTGGGGGGTTGCGAATTTTTTAGTAGGGTAAACTGGAAGGGTTACGTGAAGTTGAGTTTTATTTTTTTTATTTATTATACAAAATCTATTTTTAGATTTAATTTTAGCACATTAAACTTTTTTAACTTAGGTTTTAGCGTTTTGATGAATTTTATTCCGATTTTTCCTTTTGTTTTTTGCTTTTTTGTCTTGTTTGTGTGTTGTGCGTGTGCGTTGTGTGTGTGGTGTGTGAGTGTGTGTGTGGTGTGTGTGTGGTGTTGGTGTGTGTGTGTTGTGTGTTGTGTGTTGTGGGTGAGATTGGAGAATTTGGCATAGATGAGGCTTCTATAGAGTACTAACAGGACAATGACGTTGAGCGTTAAAGTCTTCACAAGAGCGGCTTATGGAGCGTGAATATACACGTTGTGAACTAGCCGTAATACTTTTGATCTTGTCTGAGACTCAGATGGCTAGAGAATCATTCCTACTCGTGTTAAGTCAATCAACTAGTAACTTATGCATAATTTCGTAGTCATAATCGGTGGATTATGTGCTATAGTTAACATTTTCACTCATAAGCATTCGGGAATTCGAATCACCTATCTTCGATGGTTTGTGGCTAAAAATCTTTCTCTCTACTACAATAATCTGTGCTTCTGCTACTCGTACTCCTATAGACCAGATTTCTATCAGCTTTTTTAGAAATCCTTAAACTATATCTCACGACACGTTACATTATCCTCAACATCAAATACGTGAAGGTCCTCTATCTGGGGATTTCAATGTAAAACCTAGAAAGGTTGGCGATACTCCTCATACTGAATAACTTAAGGTGGAGAGAAGACGAAGAATATTACAGCATATATATGAACGATATTGAGAAACTAATTTAAAGATCCACACATTCTTCCGGATCGGTCTCTAAAACTTCTTGAACAACTTGGCCTGTGTGTTGTTTAAACACTATTCGTGTGTCTTATATGATACACACTTCGCTCCTATTGGAAAGTTGACACAACTTATATTCTGAATTTTAATAGCTTTCTATCCAACAGCTCATCTGCTCTGTGCGTCTTTCTGGGCACTTGATGCCGTTGGGGGGCTTTGCGTGCTTCTACGCTAACTATATCTGGGAATGACTGCTTTTGTCTGTGACGGCTTCGGCTTCTGCCGAAAGGTGGGAGCTGTAATTGTTGATGGGTTGAGCAGTTCATTCCTTTGACTAAATCTTTCTCTCTCATATCATGGTTTCGATCGTAATTGCTATTAGCATTAGCTTAGAAAAGATTGCTATCGGGTGAAAATTCCGTTCTCTCTATCACTCTGCTATTTTCATCAGATGAAAATCGGTTGCAGGGATCTTTCGACGAGCAAGCGGGCTTTCATCAAAGAAGAAGCCGACAGCAATTAATTGAATGAAATATACGAGCAGGCTCTTGCAAAATTCTCCAAAATAACAGTAAATCTACCTTTCCTCTCTTATTCGATCTGATGGTTCTGTTGCTAACTCCCACTGACAAGGCCAATTTCTTCGGCCTCTTTTTTTCATCAACCCTGGACGATTTCTGGCATTCTCTTCCTCCTCCTTCTCCTCTCAGATATGCT
>JABUQX010098711.1:30000-41555 GCA_015478945.1 Trachelipus rathkii
TTATTATTATTATTATTATTATTATATTATTATTATTATTATTATTATTTTTATTATTTATTATTTTAGTATTTATTATTTATATAGTAGTAGTATTTTATTATTTTATTATATTTCTTATTCATTATATTAATTATTATTATTATATTATATTATTATTATTTATTTTATTATATTCTTATTATTATTAGTTATTATTTTTTTATTATTATTATTATTATTATTTTATTTAATTATTTATTATTATTATTATTAGTTATTATTATTATTATTAATTATTATTAATTATTTTATGTATTATTATTATTAGTCTTATTATTATTATTATTGATTATTTAATTATTATTATTATATTGTATTATTGTTATTATTAATATTATTATTATTATTATTATTATATTATTATTTATTATTATGTATTGAATTATTATTATTATATTATTATATTTATTATTGATTAATTATTATTATTATTATTATTATTTGTTATTTATTATTAATTATTATTATTATTAGTTTATTATTGATTATTTATTATTATTTTATTTATTTATTATTATTTTTATAATTAGTAATTATTATTATTTTATTATTTATTATTATTATTATTAATTATTATTATTATTGATTATTTATTATTATATTATTATTATTATTATTATTATTATTTTATTTTATTATTATTATTATTATTATTATTACTTATTATTACCATATTATTATTATTATTTTATCATTATTATTATGATATTATTAATATCATTAATATTATTATATTTTTATCTTTATTATATGATTATTCCCCTAATAAGTTTTTGTATTATTATTATATTATTATTATTATTATTATTGATTATTATTATTATTATTTATTATTATTATTAATTATTTATTAATTATTATTATTATTATTATTCTATTATTATTAATTATTAATTTATTATTATTATTTATTAATCATATTATCATTATCATTTATCTAATTATATTATCATTATCCATTATTATTTTTATTATTATTATTATTATTATTATTTTATTATATTATTATTATTATTATTATTATTATTATTTTTTATTTTATTATTTATTATTATTATTATGTTACATTATTATTATTATATCTTCTTGTTATTATTATTCCTGTTCTTATTCCGTTTAATTTATATTATCATAGTAATCATTAATTATCAATAATATTGGTTTATTAGCTTAATAATGTGTTTTAGTAATTATTAGGTAGTATTATTTGGATTGATTATTATTTGTTATTATTAATTAATTTGTTTATTGATTATATCCGTTTCCCGAGTAAATAGTTGCTCAATATATTATCAACAATATTCTAGTATTATATTAATTTCATCTATCTCGTATAATAGATGGGTCTATCAAGCACTTTAGCAGTGTCCATTTAAGAGAAAAAAATGCCCTGTTCTATAGGTTACTACTTTAACGTTGCCAGAGTTTCATAGGCAACTCGTCATCTAGGAAACATAAAACTAATATTCACATCATAACCTTGCAACTTTCTAAACTCTTTACCTACTAGGATGAAGAATTTACTTGAGTAACTTTATTAAGACAAAACGGCTTTTGTAAAATGGTACAAAAGACAATATCCTCCAAATTTGTCCCCTATTTGTAATAAACCTGTATATATATATATATATTATAATAATATATGTTTATAATAATTATATATTATATATAGTATATACTATAGGAGTGAGGGTAGTGTAGGAGGGCGAGTGGGGTATATTATTATAATATATATATATTATAGTATGATATATATATATAATGTTATAATATTTATATAAATTTATATAATATATATATAATATTAATATATATATATATATATTATATATATATATATATATAGTATATTATGATATATATATATATTATATGTATAGTATATATATAGGTATTATATATAATAGTATATATATATAAATATATATAGTTATATATGATATTATACATATGCTATATATTATTGCTTAAGATAACACATGAGATTGTTAACTCCTGCTTTAATTTTGGTTTTTTATTAACTGTTTTTATGCTAAAAGCTACTAATAATCCTGTTTGTTTTGTAAGTGTATTATTTTTATTTTTTAATAAGATAATAATAATAGATAATAATAATAATAATAATAATAATATAATAATAATAATAATAATAATAATAATAATAATAATAATGTAATAATATAATAGATACATATACATGAATAACAATAATAATAATAATTGTCATTATTATTATTATCATTATTATTGTTGATAAAGTCTAATATTATTATTATTTATTTTATATTATTATTATTATTAATTAATTAATTATTATAATATTATTTTTATTATTATTATTATTATTTATTATTACTTAATTTATTATTATTATTATTACTATTTTTATTATTATTATTTATTATTATTATCTTTTGAAGGTCATATAATTATAATATTTCCTTTAGGAATTGCATAATATTCTGAACTTATCACAAATAACAGGATTGAAATCATGAGCAATTTAAGTTTT
The DNA here is from genome assembly GCA_015478945.1 of Trachelipus rathkii. NCBI lineage: Eukaryota > Metazoa > Arthropoda > Malacostraca > Isopoda > Trachelipodidae > Trachelipus > Trachelipus rathkii. Next base: position 32,555 of record JABUQX010098711.1, read on the forward strand.
AACCCTTTCAGTCCGAGCTGGTCACTGGTGACCATATTTTTTTCCAATATTTTGGCTAAAATGCAATGATTTTTACAATTTTTTTTTAACAATTAAAAGTATCAATTTATATCGATAGAATCAACTCAAAATATACCAAAAAATTATAGTGCTTACAGATGGTCGTGGAGATGGTGTCGGGATCGCTTTCACAATTTTTAGTTTTTTGGTGAAGTGGTGGTTTGTTGGTGTTATCTAATTATTACAGGACTTATTTATTATTTTTTTTTGACATTTTTATGTTAGTAGAGGAGACGCTAAATAAAAAAGTTATTCATGTACTTTTTTTGAAAAAAATAAGTCTATCACAGCCAAAATAGACTCCGTTTTACGTGTTCCTCAGGTGACCCATCAGGACTTAACAGTCCTAATTCAAATATTACGACGGCATGATTATTATAATATAGTGATGATAATAGTATATATATTATATTATATATATAGTAATATATTATATTATATACGTGTATAAATATATATATATATATATTATAATATATAGTATATAATATTATATATATAGTATTTATATATATAAATTAATATTATAATCTAATATATATAGTAATATATATATATATATATATTATTATATATATATGATATATATTATATATAATATATAGTATTATATATTATATATATATTATTTATATACTAGCATATATATATATATTATATATATAGGTATTATAATATAATATATTATATATATGTATATATATATATCATATATATATATTATTAATATATATATATATATTAAATATCGGTATTATAGTTGTTGTATATATAAATATATTATAAATATATATATTATATATATATATATATTTTAATAATATATATATATATATATATTATATAATAATATATATATATATATATATAGTTATAGTATATATATATATGGTAGTATATTTAATATATATATTATTCGTTTTATTTTTTTTTTTTTTTTTAGGATATTCCTACACGCTCACGGCAATGCCTATTATGAGGGGTGTTAATATAGTAATATTATATTATATTATAATATATTTTATAATAATATTTTAATTATAATTTAATTATATTATGATTAATATTTATTATCTATTTTATTAATATATTATAAGTATATATATATTATTATTATATTAATTATATATATTATTTATTATGTATATATATATATTAATATAAATATTAATAGTGGTATAGATAGTTGAATCTTTTTCAGATGTCAAGTTCAAAATGTGGGTATGTGACATCGCACTCCGTTTCCACTTGGGAGCTTTAACAGCGGAGGAGCTCCTCGCTTTTCATCGTGTACTAGTGCCGAAGGTGAGGGATTAAGCCCTATTTAGAGTAGTTAGGTGTCGTAGTTGGAGTATGAGGGTCGTGTGTGGGAGATGCCATGGTGCTGTCATTCGCTTCGATATTGTTGTCTGTCCGGTGATGGTAAATATGCACAGGCACATGAATCTCAAGGTTGAAATCTGATGGGAGGGCGACGAAGACTACTTAACGGATGGCCAGCGGCATGCGGCATGTCTGAATGATTGAGGCGTCAGATGCAATATCTTTTAGAAGTCTTTGATGGGCAAGAACTGAGAATGAGGACTCCCTTTCTCATCCTGTCCTGCTTGTGTTGACCGCACGATAAGTGTCGCTGGTGGGATTCAAAGGAACACAAATATATGGAGATTGAAAGACCATTTGCTGTACAGGAATATAATAAGTACATGGGCGGAGTTGATCTGCCAGATATGCTCATCGAGCTATACCGGATCAAATTCAATTTTTTGCTAGACTTTGCATTGTCATGACTGACTGGTTGTACCGAGGTGCATGAGAGCAAAGAGAGCAGGAAAAAACTTTATGGCCATTGTCGATTTCAAGATCGAGGTGGCAGAAGGTTTACTGAACTCTAAGGTTAGTGGTACCCCAAGAGGAAACGAGCACTACCAGAGTTGAGGCCAGAGCTGGAGCCAGGGTAGGAGCTAGGGCAGGAGCCAAAGGAAGAAAAGAGACAAAAGACCAAACAATTAGACCCCTTCTCATCCTGTCCTGTGTGTTGAAACCCCGATAGTGGGCTGGTGGATTAAAGGAACACAAATTGATGTGGAGTCGAGAGACATTTTGCATGTACGGGAATATAATATAGGTACTGGCCGAATGTTTATCTGCCAGATATGCTCATCGAGTTATACCGGATCAAATTCAATTATTTGCCTAGACCTTTGCATTGTCAATGCCTGGATGTTGTACCGGAGGGTGCATGAGAGCAAGAGAGCAGGAAAAACTTTGCCATTTGTCGATTTCAAGATTCGAGAATGGCAGAAGGTTTACTGAGCTCTAAGGTTAGTGGTACCCCAAGAGGAAGACCGAGCACTACCAGAGTTGAAGCCAGAGCTGGAGCCAGGGTAGGAGCTAGGGCAGGAGCCAAGGAAGAAAAGAGAAAACCAAACCACGAATATGCTCCTGCAGAGTCTGTCAGGTATGAACAACGTGTCTCACTGGCCAATGTTTACCAAGGACAGGAAACAATGCAAACTTTGCATTAAACTCAAGACAAGTGCCATGTGTGAGAAATGCAAAGTTCATCAGTGCCTGGTCCCTCGGGAAAACAACACTATGTGTTTCGTTCAATACCACAAAGCATTGATCTAGTCTTCCCTCTATCTCCTCGTTCATCCATATATATATACTATATATATTATATAATGATTATATAATTATATTATATTATATATATATAGTATATAAATTATATATATATATATATATATTATATTAGTATATTTTATATATATAATATTAATATATATATATATATTTATATATATTATGATATATAATATTATATATATATATAATATAATATATATATATTTATATATATATATATATATATATAATTATAATATTCGAAGAAGTTTAATAAGTTTTTTGTTTGTACTTTTTCTATGTAATTTTTTACTTCAATTATTATTAGCTGGAATAGACATTAGAGCTATATCGATATATATTTTTTTTTATAAAAAAAAAATCTAAAATATGCATAACTGTATTTTTTTACTACCTTTATCGCACCTTCTTATTGATTTAGTATTTTTTATTTACAAATGCAATAATTGACTATCCGGCCAATTGCTTTCAATTTACTGTTAAGTCCGGCTAAGTCACCCGAGGACCATTATTTATTTTTTGGCAAATTATTATTTTTTTGTAAATAACAAAATAAGTCCTAATGTTTGTGTTATTAGGGTTCTATTTACCTTATTTAAAAAAAAAAAAAAAGTTCAATATATCTTTTTCATTAATTCAGGACTGAAAGCGGGTTAAATTTTACTAATTTCTCTATTCCACAGACATTGCTTTTTAATTGAAGAATGACACTCACTAATAATTTCTTTTCCGGCGATCGCGCGAGTTTCGCATTTCAACAACAAACACACCACATTTTCGAATTTAGTTATAAAATAAATAAGACATATGATATTCCAGTAACTTAATAATGAAACAAATGAGCATATTGCTCATATGTACTTTGTCTATAATATATTTAGCTTGAATGAGCCACATCAATTTTTTAAATATCGCCAGCAAATTTTATACTTCGCATGGGGCGGCGCGGGGGGGGGGCAGGTGCGAGATTCTGTACTGGCTTAAATCAATCACTCAACAATGCTAAACACTAAGGTAATTAACTTTCTACATAGTAACATTTAAATACTAATTAATCTTAGGGATTATAAAATAACTCCTACTAAAGTCCTATATACTTCCAAGTCAGGTGAGTTTAGATTTGTGTGGTTATCAAAATTTTTCAATATGTTTTCACTCGTTCATAAAAGTACAAAAGAAAAATCTCGCGGTTCAAAGAATTAATTAATGGGTACGTACTGAAGGAAATAACGTAAAAAACATAATAAAAATAGAATTTAACGTTAGGGTAGTAGTAAAAAATATGAAGGATGTTGGAAGTATTGTTAACTCGTAATTCACACTTATGCTTATCGGTTGATCATGCTTACTCAGTTTTTTGGGGCAGGTTTGATATATATATATAGATAGTTTATATATAATATCTAGTATATATATATAGTATATATTATTATATATATGATATATATATTATTATATAAGTATATATATATATATAATTATAATATTATATTATATTATATATATAAATAATGATTATATATATATATATATATTATAATATATTATATTATTATATAATATATATATATATATATATATATATATATATTTATAGATAGAAAATAAGATCAAAATTACAAATTTTAAGGCTTATAAAATCGAAATATAAAAATAAAGATTGAAATTTCATTTATATCTGCTCGATACTTATTACAAAATTCTTCTTCTTGACCATTTCGAAATCATCATTCTTGGGTATTTCAACGTTTACCACCACCCATTCTTTCCTCTAATTCTCAAGATAGAACATGTGAGCTTGTATACTCCTTTTTTTTTTAGAATGCTCCAGTAGTTGTGTGGCTCCTACTCGTATCCTCATTGCTCTTAGAGATGAAACCAAATTCATTGAGAAATTATTCAGTTGTACTCTTTTCTCCTCTAAGATCACTTCGATCTCTTTTCTCTGTATCCTGTTCTATAATCTTAATGAGTTCATGTTTTCCACAGAAAAGACCTCTGTTTATGATGAGGAAACCTTTTTAGCACTTCGGTGCCGCAAACAGGTCGGACTTTCGGTTCTACGTACTTGACTTCCCATGAAATTACTACTGTTTCGCCAGGAGAGGTCCCTCGGAGTGTGCAGAAAGCTTAACTGAGTCGATTCTCTCTGCCACGAGAGTACATTTCCACCCTTTCCCTTCAAGTAAAAACCTTAGTTTCACTCTGCCTTTTCTTGTGCATTCGCAATAGAGTTGTTGCCTTCAGGAATTACAGTCGTTTTAAAACTCCATCAACTCTTGCCACTTCTATTTCACCTCAGAATCTATCAGCCGTAACACTAAAAATCTTTCTCCGAGGAAAAATGAAAAAAAAATCTTTCTGGTTCATATTCATCATGCTCTTTCTGAAAATTTGCAAAAACTATTAACTCTAACTCTGTTCCTTCCTCTTTCTCTCTTCTAATATCTTCTGAAGGCAAAACTGCCTTTATGTCTTCTGCTAAAGCTGAATTTCTTTTATCAAACCTTTGCCTCTTATTATACCTTATATGATTTCGGAGCTATTCATACTCCTCCAGTAGTCTCCATCTCATTTATGACTAATACTGTAATTTCTTCTGAAGATTTTATTTTCTTCTCTCTTCTCTCTCTCTCTCTCTCTCTCTCTCTCTCTCTCTCTCTCTCTCTCTCTCTCTGCTCTCTCTCTCTCTCTCTCTCTCTCTCTCTCTCTCTCTCTCTCTTAGCGAGCAACAAAGAAAGCGTATCTCTCTGATCTGATGGCACTCCTACTGCAGATCTCAATGATTTGTACTTCATAGCTTGCACTCTGCCTTGGTAAAACTATTTCGTCCTCTGTTTTTTCCACTTCGAGCTTCAATTTCTGGCGGAAACGTGCAGTCATTTACCCTGTGCCGAGGAAAGGGAACCCCTCTCAACTCTGAAATTATGGTCCTATCGTTTTAACTTCTGTTCTTTTTAAGGTTTTTGAAACTATCATTAAGAGGAAGATTTGGAAACATCTCATTTCTTCGAATCTTATATCAAATTGCCAAATGGTTTTTGTGAGAAATGCCTTACCGATCATCATCTATCTCTTCTCTCTGATATTTGGTCCTCTGCTTTTCGGCTTTTCAGTGAATCTTTTGATATTGATAAAAATAAAAGAAAAAAATCGCTTAGAAATATATCCAACATCTTTGATGGTGTCTGGCACAAAGCTTTTATTTCTAAACTTCACTCTCACAACATCTATCCTTCCCTCTGTGATCTTTTCTCTGATTCCTTTTAGGTCGTTCTATGGCAGCTGTCAAGAAAGCCATGGTTCATCCTTTAAGTCTAAAATAGTGGTGTTCCTCAGGGTTCTATTCTAACTCAAACTCTCTCTCTTTCTACTTTTCATTAATGACCTTCTTTCCATTACGTCCTCACCTATCCACTAATATGCCGACGACTACACCCTTCTCTATTTATTTCGTTTTGAAACACGTTCATCCCAATCACAATTACCTTACGTTGGAATGGCATCCTTGAACCATTGAAAAAAAGGTTATTTTCAATGCCTCAAAAACCCAGTTATTCATCTTTCAACTCGACATATTCTTCAACACAATTATAATCTCTTCAACAAGACATAACTCAAAGCTTCGTCTGTCGTTAATATTCTTCAAGTTTCTTTTTCTTGTGATCTTAATATAAAGAATCTCATTGATACTCTTTTTCTAAACAAGATTTTGAGAGGTTGAGTGACACGAGATATAATATATATATATATTATAATATATATAGTATACTATATATATATTATATATATTATAATATATATATATATATATATTAGTATATATAATATTATTATATAATATATTGTATAATATATAAATATATATTAATTCTATACTATATATATATATATATATTATATTATATATATATATTTATTATATATATATACTATATATAGTATATACTTTATATATATTATATAATATATTATATGTATATATATATATATATATATATATATACTATATTATATTTATAATATTATATTATATTATACTATATTATATTATATATATTATATAGTATAATAGGTATATAATATATATATATTATATATTATATACGTTGGGTAAAATTTTGTACATTGTTTTGATACTTGCAATGATCGTGCTGAGGTAAATACTGTTAAATATTAAAGCATCATGTTAGAGTATCAATTTATAATTCCGACACACACAACATCACACCACACACACACACACAGCACACACCACACCCACACACCACCACACACAACAGACACACAGACCACCACACACACACACACACCACCACACTCGGTGAGGTACACAATATGTTGTATGAGTCCGGAATTTTGGGCAACCACGGCACTCCGCACCGTACCACTTCACGCACTGTACACTCACCGCACCGCGACACCCACACGCACCGCACGCACTCACTAAAAGTCATTTTTGTTGCACGCATACACGAGGCACTCACTCTGTTTCAATGAGCACGCGATCCGCACCGCTGTCGCACACATATCCTATATTTTTGAAATCGCTCCACACCGCATCGGGACGCTGAAATTTTGTTAGCACTGCATCACATCGCACAAAAATGAGCGCACCATGCACCCCACTGCACCGCACCTGGTTCATGGGCTTACCCCAATATACGCACAGAAAATAATAATAATAATAATAATTAAGACAAAAATATTTTTAGCTTGAAACAAAAATATATATTCGATATTTTCATTTATGAAGTAGTTTTATACTTTATACGCTATGGTATCCATTTTTTATCTTTCGTTTTTCGTTTTTTTTCCCTATAGGTTTGCATCTCGCTGGAATTTCCCTATCCTAATTGAGAGGACACCTCTCTAGGAAATTACTACCTAGGATGCGGACCAGAGGTCGAACTCAGGCCTTTACCTTGCTTCTCCATCGTTTTACTGATTGATCCACATTATTTGTAAGAAATATCCCAAGTTCATAGAAATGACTCGTGAAAAATAAATGACTCCTTATGAATGTTTATTATATGTCGGGAGGTTGTTTCAAAGTCATATTGTATACATCGTGAGCCGTTTGCCTTATGAAGTATTAATACTCTATGACTAAATTTGCTGAGGACAGATATTCTCCGTAAATTTGTGCGAAAGTTTTGTGTCACTTTCCTCTACATAATAAATATTTGTTTTTGGATTTTGGATTTATCGTAGATTCTATTAAAAGTCCATTTTCTCCCAGCAGCTTCAAATACAAACATATGGAATTGTTTCCTTTAACCAATTTTCAAATACAGTTGTTATGAAACAAGATTATGAGACAGAAACAAGAAGGATTCGTTCTAGTTTATTATATATATATATATATATATATATTATATATTAATATATATATACTATATATATAATATATAATTATATATTATAGTAGTATTATATATTATATTATATTTTATATATTATATATATTATTATATGATATATATATATATATATGTATAATATCTATATATTATATATATATATAGTATATATATATATATTATGTATATATATATATTATATTAATATATATATATATATATATTAATACTATATATATATATATATATGATAGTATATATATATATATAGGTCAGAGTGTCTAAAGCTGACATCATGTAACTCGAGAACGGCAGCACCTTACATAATATACAAATTATATTTTTGAATCAGCGGGAAATTCTAAGGAGGGGTTTTTAATTTTTTTTTAATGCCTTTTTATTCGTCGGAAATATTAAAATAAGTAGAAAAGAAAAATCCGCCATATTACTATTTTAATTCCCGCTCTGTCCGCCCGTCGCCCGAGCCCTAAATTGGGGGAAATTTTTTTTTTTTTTTAAATATTCGCGAATTAAGGCAAAAACAAAAAAATTACTCCCCCCCTTAGAATTTTCCGTCGATTCTAAATATATAATTTGTTTTATCGCTGGTCGGTGCCTGCAGTTCTGCGAGTACATAGTCAGCTAAGACATATATATTAGTATATATATATAAGATATATATATAGTATTATATATTATATATATATTAATAATATGATATTATTATATTATTTTATATATATAAGTTATATATATATTTATATATTTATATTATATTATATATATGATATATTATATATAATTATATATATATAGTATTATATATATATAGTATATATAGTATATATAGTATATATTATATTAGTTATTATTATATATATTATTATATATATGTATAATATATATATATATATATATATATATTA
>JABUQX010098712.1:0-2500 GCA_015478945.1 Trachelipus rathkii
ATACATATATATATATATATATATATATATATATATATATATATATATATATATATATATATATATATGTATATATATATATATATATATATATATATATAGTATATATATATATATATATATATATATATATATATATATATATATATATATATATATATATATATATATATATATATAAAGTATATATATATATATATATATATATATATATATAGCCTATATATATTTATTTTTGAAGTATTCCTACTGTTTCTGTCCACGAGCGTTTTCACTGATATATTATATATATATATATATATATATATATATATATATATATATATATATATATATATATATATATATATATATATATATATATATATATATGATATATGTATATATGTAATATTTATACGGGTAGGAATAGATAATAATCTATCTAACTATCAATTTGGAACTATTTATATAAGTCGTTATTATACATAGAATCATAATAGAGCTTTTCTTAGGCATAAATTTTGTTATAATTATAGAGGAATAGTTTGTTGAGGTGACTCTATCTGGAAAGCGAATAATTTTAGATTCCAATAAATTATTCATCTTTAGTCCCCACAACACAATAGCATTCAATAAATAATAGCCACCGCTTCTGAATCGGATATTTAATTTATGCAAAGTATATAAATATTTTATTCGTAAGGGTTAATTACGAGCGCTACTGGATTTCTTTTCCATGTCCGTATATATTACACCCAACCTATGTTAAATCTCTTTTAAAAATCCAATAAAGAACTTTAAATTGATAATTTTACAGTATTAAAGCAATATAGATTTTAATATAATAAGTATTTAAGTATGAATTTAATCTGTTAACGTTGGACTAAATGCCTATTTTGCATAACATTAAAACGTATAATTTATAAGATTTTATGATAGAGATAAAATTTTCTCTTTCTTTAAATCAATTTTTTTCATCGTTCATGAATAATGAAGCGTAGTTTCTTTTCTAAATATTATTTTATTATATTTAATGTGTTACTGAAACTGCTTTAACAAAAAGCACAATCGCAGCCTAATTCATCATAAAACATTGAATCTAAATGCCAAGATCAACATTTACATAATAAACTTCAAATTGATGTGCTTAATGGGGTAGCGGGAAATCCTTACATATATTTAACACACCTTATGAAACGCAATATTTAAGATATATCATTTTATTTCTTAGATTTCAAATTCCATCTTATGTATACTTCTGCCCTCGGGGTAATTACACATTGGAATGTACAATGGGGAGTATTTATCACACATCTTCGATTCTATGGGCATTCTGACCACTGACTCAATAAGCTGTTTATAGCCTGAGGACAAACTAGAACAAATATGTAATGTATGACTTGTATTGAGTAGAATGATATCTCACCTCTTTCAGCTTTAATCAGTTGTAATCGCATACAGTGGACCCTAATTTCCATCGTACCAATTACGTCTCGTAAATCTTCCCTCTACGTCAATTGATCAAATATAAGTTGCAAATCGTACTTTATGCTCTTCTTGCACCAACTTATTCATAATGTAGCAAAGCGAACTTGCAATAAACATAAATAGCTTTGTAACCTTTAAGCGATTCATTATTATTAACTAAAAATCATAGTGATCCTCAAAAATTACCAAATATAGCAAGTTTTAAGCAAACGCTATAATATCACAATATATTTTGCTCTCTCTCATATATAGTTATATATATATATATATATATATATATATATATATATATATATATATATAGCATATATATATATATATGAAAAGTTCCCACCTCCACTGGCATAGCCCATTCAAGGAGGGGAACTTCTCTATGTAATTTCTACCTAGGATCCGAACTAGATTCGAACCCTCGCGCCGTTGCCATGACCGTAGCTCTACCCGTTTGTGCCATGGTAGCGGTAGTTATACGGGGATATATATGATCCACCAACTGTCTTGAATCCAATTTTTTTGGTTGGAGGATAGCCTCAGCCTGGCAAAGCTCAGTCATAAGGCACCTGGGTATGGTGGGTGGTTCAATCCGAGAAGGCAGTACCCTTACCCTTCCCATTAAATGTTCTTCTTTATTTACAACTTATATAATTGCGATTACGTAATATTTAACATCTACAATATAAAGAACGAGGGATAGGACAGGCTGGACACCTGGTGATGTCGCCTTGAAGGGAGCTCGGTTGCTTTATAACTGTTCTTGAATCCAACTTTTTGGGCTGAGGATAGCTAAGTCGGGCACCGGGTATATTGTCCCTATTCGCAACATGGCGTGGTGGTTCAGTCCCGGAGAACTCTTCGGATAATTAGATCCTATAAAGCGAAAATGTGATTTTAAATATATATATATAAGAGTATAGCAGAGTATATATATATATATATATATATATATATATATATATATATATATATATATATATATATATATATATATATAGTATATATTATATATATATATATATATATATATATATAT
>JABUQX010098712.1:12500-28253 GCA_015478945.1 Trachelipus rathkii
AAGGTATTACAAAATAATGTTAAGATTTTATATTTGTCAAAAGATTTTGCAATAATATAACTTTAAAATCATAATGTTATCTAAAAATGTAACAAAATAGATTTGGTAATCTCTAGTTAGGGAGATCCTTGAACCTGATGATGCTCTACCTCAAATGAACATTAAAAATGCTCGTCTCGAAATTATAAAAATTAGCTTAAAAAATTATATAATTATATTAATTATTAGAGATATACGAGAATTTGATAGTAAAGAAATTAAGTGAAATATTTCTGTTCTTTAAAGAACATTTTAAAGAAAAATTTTTTAAAAAAATTCGCAATCCTTATCAAAAATTTTCTTAGGAAAGTTCATTTGCATTACTGATCAAAAAAGTATTTTTGTATTCTAAAAAACCTAAGTTTTAGTTAGGTGAGATAATTTTCTAATATTCAAAAAACTTAAACTTTAATGAATTCCCTTTTATATGTTTCGTAATTTTGATTTAACTTTTCTATGTTAAACTTTTAGACAAATTTGTTAGGGTCATATATTGTATTCCTCAAACACTGTTGTCTCATGCTATTTAAATTACATCTGAAATGTGAATACTCTATCTCTTTTATATAGCAAAATCTATTTTGCAGAAAAAGAAAGTAATGGATTATAGCAGTAAAGAAAATGCAGTAATCTTTTTATTCCTCCACTTACCATTTTTTTCTGACAAAATTTTATCCTAAAATTTCTTTGTTTTTCTTAAGGATTCCTTAAATGTCTTACTTTCTATTAAGGCTGAATTCAAGACTTTTGATTTTAAAAAATTTTAATTATATTGTTTTCTTTCTCCTTCTTCACCTACATCCAACCATTCACTCCTAATTTCGTAATTTTTTTTTACAAAGCATGATTTCTGCTCTGACTGAGGATATCTCATATGTGGTTCTCAAAATATTCTCTCTCACTTAGAAAACTGTTTCGTCTTTGATCTTTCTTCATCTTTTAATCGTAATTTCATTTATCCTGTGGAGCAAAAATGAGATCTTCCCTGAAGCATTTAGTTACCATTCATTTGATCTAACATTTATTCGCTTCAAAGTTTTCATATTCATGCTTAACAGAAGATTTATGTGTGTGTTTCAAACACTTTTACTCCAACTTATGAGCAAGACCCTTTTCAGGATTGACTCTTCCAATTTTACTTTAGATATTTAGTACATTTTCTGTCTGGGAATTTACTCCCGGTTCTCTGCTCTTCTGAATTTTTGTGAAACTTTTGTTGTACCATTAGACATATCAAAATCTCGCTACAGAGTCCGGAACAATATTTTATTTCACAATTTTCCTATTTGTAAGTATTTATCATTCTCATTCTAACCTTTCTTCTGATTCTCTCTTCTGTGTTTCTATAGCAGCTGCTCATCTTTAAGATTTATTAAAAGTGGTGACATTCAGGATTCAGATTTATCTAAGTTCTTACCCTACTTCTATTATTCATCGTTCGTTCACCAATGACTTTTAATCTGTCGCTTCATCACTTGCCAACTTTTTTTCCTGATAATTATACCTTACATCGCAACTCTTCATTTTGATAAGCAAATAATATCAGGAAATGGCGGATGCTAGAAGATAAATTTTTTAACACAAATCTTTCAGTTTCATTTTACATCTAATTAAATGTGTCAAGAATAACCTGGTTGTTTTCTATGCCTCCAATATACTCAATTTTAATATCTATCTACTTTATTCAATCTTTCAGACAACTATAATATCTTCAGAAAAACATTTCAAATCGTAATTATCTATCCTTAATAAATTTTTCTTGTGATCTTTCACGGAAGAGTTACATATTTATTCTCACCAAACTATCTCCAGGATTAGGAGAGCTTTTAATTTAGTTTCAGAACTTTGCTCTGAATAGGAAAGTGACAGTTATTTTATGGAAAAGAGTGTTTGTTACATACCTTGAATTTCTTTACTCGTAAACTTTTTTTTAATAGGTGGGTTCTAATACTTTTCGTAACAAAAAAAACTTCCACTTCTACCCTTTCAATCTCATTCTATCCGACGAAGTGTTGAATTATTATTAGCTTACTTATATTACCATTACTACAATTATCACTGTTCTTCAGAAATTTCATTCACACACCTTTCCCTTTGTCCAGCTTCTAGACCCCAAGCGTAAAAATTTTGTTCATTCATTCATTCATTTATGATCTCAGGATCAATCTTTATTTGATTCACAAACTTACGTGCTTCGTGTATCGGGATATTTTGCCTTTTATTTTCCATGAAGTTCTGATTCCCTTCTCTGGTGGTGGATGTTATGAACACCTCTGGCCATTTGAAAATTTTATATATATATTAATATATTTATATATAATATATAACTATTATATAATATCATATAATATATATTATTATATAGTTATATATATATATATACTATATATATATATACTATTATATATATAATATGATATATCATATTATATTATATATATATAATATATTATATATATACTAGTAACCTATTATATATTATATATATATAATATATATATATAATATATATATAATAGTATATAATATAATAGTATATAGTATACTATATATAGTATATATATATATATATTATTATATATATATATAATATATGTATATATATATATATATTATTGTACATATATAATAAGTATGTAGAGTATAGACATAGTTGTTTACATAAGATGATTTTTAAGAACCTAGTTATAATAATATATTATATTTAGCACATATAATATAATTATAGTTATATATATGAAAACATTATATCTGCACATATATAGGACGTGTGTAAGTAGCAAGTATAGACATAGTTGTTCACATAAGATGATTTTTACGCTAACCTGTTGTACGTTATACGTACAGGTAGTGGTGTATGTTATGGTAAGTGCCTAAATACGTCTTCAGTTCATATGATATATATATATATATAGTAATATATTATATATATAATAATATATTTATATATTATAATATTATATATATATATCTACTATATATAACAGTATATATATAATATATATATATATATATATATATATATTCTGAAAACGATATACAAGAAGGTGACAATATTCAGATCCTTAAACGATGTATACTAGTAATAAACGGAAAATTTATTTTATTTTCTTCATTATAATTTTTTATGTTCTTTGTTTAAAGAAATAACGTAATGTAGTTATTTTCACGCTAAGTTTATACAAAACTGTGTTCAACTATGATTTAGTCGTTTAATCAACGGCTTCAGCGGGGTTGAGTAGTATACAAACAGAATGGGGATGAGATTTATCTAAACCGCATAACCGCAAAAAGGTCATAAAAGCTGGACTTGTTTATCTAACCGGCAAACCGCAGAAACTGATAGAAGCGCGAAGAACGCGCGACTTCAAAGGGTGCCGCCGGTGGTTGAGAAAAGGTCGCATGTTTCTATTATTATATATTCTATATATTTATATTTCTATATTCTATATTCTATATATATATATTTCTATATTCTAGTCTCTCTAGCACGTTCACGACCTATATGTGTAGAATACACCGATCTTAGTGTCTTACCCTAGGTTATTGCGTACGGGGAGTCGAATTGTTTATTTAGAAGTGCTAAGAAGCTCCCTTCTATTGAGTTATTACCCCACCCCCTTTTCTAGCCTTTGCTAGCCATGAATATCCTACGTCATAAGAAACACGGCTTAATAATTGGTGTCTGTTCTCTTAGGTTATAATCAGGTACGGAGTCGATTTGGGTATATATTAGAAGGGCTAGCTTGTCCTTTCTACCGACGTTAGTATCCCCCACCCTACCTTTCTAACCCTTCTAGTGCTATATATCTTCAATTAATATTTCCGATATTTTTATCGAATTAGTCTATGATCGTCGACCACTGTGAATGCGATCATCACTGTCGCTTTACGACGGAATCGAGTTCATCCCTAACAAGACTTAGTATTAGATATTACCCTAACCCCCCCTTTCTTAACATTTTTGTTTCTTGACCTATGAAGCCCGAGCTCTGGTGTTGTCTATTTGTATGTTTTGCAGCCTTTATTACCCGAGTCGGATTGCCACTATTGCCGAGCGTGTGCCGCCCGCGTTTCAGCCGTTCGCGGGTTTAGAAACGGCACCGAACATGCGTTATTTCGTAGATGGCGTACCCCTCGTCAAAAACCATATCATGACGGGTGTCAAAACAGGGGTAGAATGTCTTAAAAATAAGATTAGAAGTCTTTCTGATTGAGGAAAAAGATGCCACAGGTACCCAGCACGAGTGGGAGCAGATCCACTGTCAAACTTACCACAAATATTCGAAACATACTACCACCCGATGAATGGGTTATTTCGGAAAAAAAGCACCATGTTCCGCAGGCCGGAGTGGGCAGGTTCCTCTCTATTTTTTCTTCAAGCAGAGGTGACAACCCGGCGGCCAGCTCTTAGTTACTCTTAAAAGTCTGCGCTATACACCTAAACCCCGACTAGGTCAGATACATCTGCTCTATAAGTTACAAACTAATTAATAACAATGAACTTTCAATCAGATGCTCAAAATGTCATAAATGGATCCATAAAAATAAATGTTCTCTTTAAAACCTTACTTCATTGAAACCACACATCATTTTCTTTTATCTTCAACTACCAAACTATACGCTAATCACAATGAAAAACACAGCTAAATATCTTACAAATAAACATCAACGGACAACACACAAAATATTTTGAAATACAGACATTTCTTTACTGAACATCGACATCGACATCGACATAGCTTATAGAACCATAATGCCTTATAAGAATTTGCACGTTATTAATAACAAATAAATTCATCTTTATATTGAGATGTAAATACTTGTTTCTACTTTTCTCATTTGCTAAGTGAACTCTAAGTAAAGAGTCATATTGAGAGAGTAGATCAAAAATATTTAAAAAGTTTCAAGATTTGGGACCAATTGATTCTGTATTTTCTCTATGACTACGAAATGGTAATGAACACATTGCCAGTGTTCTCAGTTTCTCACCACATCGATAATGTGGGTAAAAGTTTATTTCCACTTCCGATGTTCCTCCGAGAGTTGATCAACAATAGTTTTATTTTTCTTCCACATACCATAAGTCATAAAAGCGTGTAAATGTGATTTGCTACATTCATGTTTTTTTAATTTTCTTACTAAGCCCCTGCCAATCACGAAAAGCCTAGACGCCAAACTTCTTGATTCAGGGCATTCACTGAAAGCCGCACGGCTCACAATAAACAGTAATCTAATATTGGCGAGAATAACAAAAAAATTCATTCATTCTTTGGCAATTATTATATGTTATGAAATATATTCACGAATGACATTCATCGAAGAAGAAGAGGATGGAGAATGTGGAATTCACTAGGATATTTCACAATTTATGGACGGGTGTTCGTAACAGGTTCTTCATTTGAATGATGTCATGTTCAGTTTGAATGATTTAATAAAGCGACGCCTACATAGAATGCGCCGTACGAATTTGTAAAGGAATCAAATTGTAAATCTTGAAAGTCAACACGAGTTCAAATCAAACTTTTTTGTCGGCAGTAAAAATGCTTCTTGTTCTATTTTGATTCGGATGCAATTTTGAAAACTGTTACATACATGCATTAGATGGACTCTCACAGAGAGTTTGACGGGATTAAAAGTTGTCGTAGCGTCATCGACTCCACCAACAAACCGTTGCTCGTGTATTCTCAGGCTTAAATGAAACATTTTCCATTAAAGAAAGAACCTTACGATACAGCACATAGACCAAAAAAATTCTTTATCATTCGAATTTACAAAATCATTTGAGACCTTTACGTATTGTTATGGCGTTGTTCGATTAAACTATTATCGGCTTAGCACACATTTTTTATTTTAAAAGTAGGTAATATAGATATATATTATATATCTATATATATATTTTATATATATAGTATATATATAATATATATATATAATATATTATATATATATATATAATAATATCAATATATATATATATATAAAATGATATAATCATATTATATATATATAGTATATATATAATATAATATATATATATATATATATATATATTATATATTATATATATATATTATATATATATATATATATATATATATATATATATATATATAATATATATATATATATATATAATATATATTATACAGTATATATATAGGTATATATATATATTATATTATATTATATAAATATATATATATATATAATAATATAAATATAATATATATATATATATATATATATATATATATATATATATATATATATATATATATAGATAAAGGGGGTCATGGACCCTAAGAAAATATCTTTAATTACTCTCCTATGGCTGTTTAAAAAAAAAAGAAATTTAAATTAAATAAATTTACTTTCTTTGAACAATAAACTACCTGAACATATGAATAAAATTTAAAAAAGAAAAAATACTTTTCCTTAAAAATAAAACTGCTTCAAGAAAATCCTCCTTTCTTCTTTCTTTCTTTCTTATATCCGATTTCTATTATTTTTAAATCTGAAAATAAGCGCTCAACATTCACTTGAATGGGGTGCAAATCTCTATCTGTGTAAGCAGTATCTTTCAGAATTTTTGGATAGTAAGGAATTGGGTACGAGGCAGTTAAATTTGATTTTCTTTCGAACTAATGCACTATGGAATTCTACTTTATATTTTTCAAAAGTTTTTTTTGGGTTGAAGGTCTTTTAAAGGTTGATTGTCTTTTTAATTGATTTTCTGCAAGTTCCAGTTGGTCCCATTCTCTATCAAATTTGGCTTTATCATCTTCGTCTGACAAGATACTTCAAGAAAAAATTCCTGAAAGTGATGAACTGCCTAACTCTGACCCAGATTCCTGTTCGATAGTGTTATTCATTTTAAGTCCTAGATCACAAAGAGCTTTTTTAGCTTTTTGCATCAGACCTCCAGTTCTGAGAATGATTCTGAACTGTGGATTAGCACCGATGACCGACAGAAATATTTTGTTTTCCTTTATTTACATGGAATATTTCATGTCACTTGCTAAAACTCTTCTTTATTTCGATAGCATTAATTAGTTGAGATCTATTCTTTATAAAATTTTTCTGCTGTTAAATCTATTGCTTAAATTTTCTTTCCTGTAAGGTTAGGATATTTGTGATTACCGGAGTGGGGTCCGCCCCTTTTTTTTGTCTGCTCCAGTCCCGGCTCCACCCCTAAAAAAAATTCGGCGCCGACTCCAGCTCCGACTCCACCCAAAACATTGCTGCTCCGTGGCTCTTTCTCCTGGCTCTACAGCCCTGCTAAAAAGTAAAAATTATTTGATTTTCCAAATCTTTTGAAGTAGTTAATTCTCAATAATGAATGACGTTCACATTTTTTGTAATGATTAACAAACTCGATCGTAAATTTTAAAGTCTAGGAAATTCTGACTAGATATTTGTTTTTGACGGGGATATTCCACACACAAAAAATAAAAAAAATCAAAAAAAAAAACTTGAATTTATGTGTAATATATTCTGCACTCACAGATATTAAAGATTATTGAGTCATTTGTCTGAAAATCCAATTTTTTTTCAAACTGTTTCCATTTATTTATTTAAAAGAAATATATTTTTACCTCACGATTAATGCCATATTTAAGAGGTAAGTTGTACAGAATATCGCCTCATGGGATCCGCATGACGTGTTGAATCCCAAATGATCCGATTGCTATACCCTTTAAACCAAAAGAAGAAGCTTTATCTTAGTATATTGTTCAAGAAAGATGTAAAAAGTTCATCATTATATTTTATACAACCTAAATTCGCATAGATGTATCAGCAAAATAAACATTTCACTTATCAACTAAATCCTTTAGATTTTTTTTTTAAGCCATGTTAAATCCAAATATTATTTATTATAACAAACTGTAAAATATTGTGAAACCAAAACAACTTTCATGAAATTGCTTCAAGCATGTCATCGCATGCATTAAAGCACATCACTGAAAAATTATACTTGAAACTAAATTTATTTTATCAATAGGTGGAAAATATGTAGAGATTAAATAGTGTCTTCGAATTAAAGCTACATTTCCATCTGTATCATATTTTATATTACATTTTGTTGCCAAATTCTTGGATATTTTGCACCAAAAATATATAGAAAATATAATTATATTTTCAATATACATAACCAATCCTCGCTAACAGGTATCGACAAACACCAATCGGCTGACTAATTGGAATCTGCAAAATTAACAAATCGACAAATCGACAAATCGACAAATCGGAGAATCGAGACTTTAAAGTGTTAACCAGCGATAGTAAATTATATAATAATAATAATAATAATAATAATAATAATAATAATAATAATAATAATAATAATAATAATAATAATAATAATAATAATAATAATAATAATAATAATAATAATAATAATAATAATAATAATAATAATAATAATAATAATAATAATAATAGTAATAATAATGTGTGTAATGTTAGTAATGTGGTAAATGTGTGTGTGTGGTAGTAATGTGTGGTGATTGATAAGTAGTGGTGGTGGTGGTGGTGATTGGTGGTGATGGTGGTGGTGGTGGTGGTGATGGTGGTGATTGGTGGTGGTGGTGGTGATGGTGGTGGTGATGTTGGTGATTGATTGTTGATGGTATTGCTGGTGATAGTTACTGTTGCACCACCTCTATGGTGGTGATGGTGATGATGGTAGTGGTGTCGATGATGTATGTAATGATCTAGATCAGGTCGATCCGGTCGATCCGGTCAATCTTTTGCATTATCAAGGATTTAATTAAGAACTATTTTGATGTACAATTTTGATGATCTATAATAATAATAATAATAATAATAATAATAATAATAATAACGCACGAATTCTATGCCGGATGAGGCATTGTAGTGAATTTGAGTACCCTGAATTCGAATTTCAACTCGGTTTGTCTCTATCAGGTCAGATTCTTGTCAACAACCCATATTGAACATCTTCATGTTATTCAAATTAGAGCAAAAGAGTAAGTCATATCTTAAAAAAATTTCCAAATTAATCATGAATACAAGCAGTTCAAATTACAGTATAATTACGATAGATGTCACAAAGGCGTGAAACTTTCACTGCGGCAAATATTTTCTTTTATAACACTTTCTAGCCCCGCATATGCTTGTTGATCTCTGTACCATCTTTCTTGATGGTCCAACAATAAAATAATCAACCATCATGTGGAAATCCCGGCTCCCTTGGTACCATTCCTCCATAGCTTTAATATCTTGGCGGAATCTCTCCTTGTTCGTCCTCAATTGCTAGGAAATGGAGAAGGTGGCAATTTAAAAAATGCATTTTTTTTCTCATACTGCAACCTAACTCTTTGTAGTCTTTTAAAGTTTTTTCTTACTATTTTTCGTAGTTATCTGACCTATATTTGCCTAAAATGTTTCTACCAAGTCCACGAATGAGAACCAGGCTTTTTTTTCGTGTTCATTCATGACATTAAGAAAATTGTTTCCTTTAATTATTGTTCTTATTTGCTGGTCGTAGAAAATTTCAACCTTGATTTTTTATAACTTAAACGGTAATTTTGAAATTATGTATTTAAAACACTTTCCGTGGTGCCTTAAAAGCTTTTACATATTGTTTAACAAGGCCTATTTTTGATATGCAGAGATTTATTTGAAACACTCTACACTAAGATGAAAGGTTAATTACATTTTTTTTTCTCCGACAGTAAGTGATGTTCAGACTGGCCAGATTTGTTTGAAATAATGCTCTGCCTTGGCTCTGCTATCCCATAAGCAAACGAAGCAAATATATTTTGTATACCCTCTTTGTTGTCTTAGCAGAAATTTAACCAATTTTAGTCAGCACACATGATATATTCGTTCTTCCTATCTTGATAAGATTTTAAACCTTTTCTATATGTTCATACTTTTCCTTAAATTTCGTTGAGTGTCCAATCGGTATCGCGTTGTATAAATTTCAATTTTGCAACAAAATATACTTACGCTATTTTCTAACTGTCTAAAAACAAGCGTCAATCATTTGTATCGTAAGACTCAACATTTATCTCCTTTAACAATCCAGGTATGTCGCAGCAATATGCTAAATTATCTTCTGTCCTAAAATAATCAATAAATTCTTCCTCTCCTTTTCTGTAAAATGAAATGTATGTGTTTGAAGAAAGCTTGTTTTTCTTTTTAAGTATTGAAGATAAAATTTCCGCAGCCTTTATTGGCAAATTTAGATTCCTTACAAGATCATCAATAAGGCCAGTTTAAACTTTTGCCGATCTCATTTGATTTTCAAATACGCTGGGGTCAAATTCGGCATCTGACTCATCAGAATGCATAACAATATCTAGAGGAGCATCTTCATCCAATTTATGAGCTGGCAAATCCTTATATTTTGGAAAGGGAGTTACATTTAAATGTAGTGCTGGTCGTATCGCGGTGTCGAAATTTGATTACTTGATATAATGTTTATTTTTCATGATGAAGACCGAAGTCCTGGCAGAGCAAAAGTAGAAATCGGTATCGTGGTTTCCAGATTCTCGTTACACCTGATATGGAAAAAAATTGTAAAGCGTTTTCAGCGCACAAAGTACTTATTGTCATTTAATTCAATAGACAATAGTGAAATTTGTTCCCCAGTGCAATATATATGTATCGGATCAATGGGATCTTTCAGGTCGGATCTTCCTCCGGGTCAGTTAATAAAAATAATAATAATAATAAATAATAATAATAATAATAATAATAATAATAATAATAATAATAATAATAATAATAATAATAATAATAATAATTCACTTTTAGTATATCGTTCAGCAGGCAATACTTATTAATATATCTTGGGTCTTGCTCATAGTTTTCTTCTCTCGCTACTTTTGCCACTCATTCATATGACCTGTAAACTTCGGCTACCATATTATTTTCTTTGCGGTGCTCATTTTTCGAGTATAATATAGTTTGCTACATATTCAGTCCTCGAAACATCTGCAATCTACCCTACTGTAGTCTTTTACCCTCTTCATTGTCCATGCTTCGCTTACATACAAGATTGTTGACCACATATTGTATTTAATGAATATTCTTCAAGTTGTTTATGGAAACTTTCTTCTTGAACCTCCTTGAAATAGATTTTTATTTTATTGAAAGTATTCTTCCACCTCAACTAATTAGAATTCCTAGATATTTAAACATGTTAACCTGGTTCAAAAAAATTTCCTTTTTAATTCTAGAGCTCTCTGTCTCTCTCTCTCTCTCTCTCTCTCTCTCTCTCTCTCTCTCTCTCTCTCTCTCTCTCTCTCTCTCTCTCTCTCTCTCTCTCTCTCTCTCACACACACACACACACACACCTATGACATATTCATCATTTTGGTTTATAGTTATTTTTAAACATTTTGCTTCACTGATTTTAGTTAGTAAATTAACCTAAACTTTGAATACACCTGCAGAAACGTTCACAAGTTTATAATCATCAACATATCTAGTGATCTCTATATCCGGCCCACATTTTATTCCCTGTCCAAAAAGTGGATATTTTCACTTTTAATTGTCTCCTATATACAGGTTATTCAAATATAAGGGCTCCTCAGAATCTTGTCAGACATGCGTCAATTGGCTGCCATTTTTATAATTTTCATATCTTTGCAATCAATTTCTATAATTTCTATCTAACATGCTCATCAAATTCTCAGCAAAATCTTTGGAATTTTCTTAACTTGGTTTTTAGTATCATAACTTGTGCTACATTATATGCTACAAATATACATAATATTCTGTTTAAAACGAAAATTTCCATATAATATATAAAACGAAATTTACTTACACTAATAGAATGAAAAAATTTTGCTCATTTATGTGTTCTTCTAAAACACATCCTTCTAAACGTAATACAATTTGTGCGAAAAATTGTATAATGCAAGCTTTAAATTTTCGAAGCCTTTTTTTTTCTCAAATGAACAAACGAAACACATTTGCAAAATGATCTGAGAATGTTATGCAAATACCAATTATTTCCTATTGCAAATTGGGAAAAGCGAAGAGCATCACTGTTTCTTTCGCTTCGCAAACAAATCAAGAAGGAAACGTTCGAGCTTCTCAAACACAAATGCTTTCGGGAAGAAGAGCAATTACAGACTCATTTAAGAAGAAAAATTCATAAAGCATAATTATTTTATGCGAAACGTTTGTAATACCTAATTCAATTTTCCTTTTTTTATTCCATTTTAGCATTATCATTTTTTCGTTCCCTTTTCCCAACATAATTATTATTCTGCTTTTGTTTTTGAGCTTAAGTAAACAAGAATGTTAAGGAGTTGATGTTTATTACTCTGTGAAATTTCTGTTGAAGTCTTCGTGAATATCATTTTGTTTTTTTTACATTTAAAATTTCTGATTTCAGTGACTGGTACAACTTCTTTTATATTATCGTTACGGTATTTAATAAAGGCCACTTTTGCATTCATTCAATATTGTATATTGCAAACCTGAAATTGCAAAAACGATTGAGTACTACTATGATCATAGTTATTGTTATTTTTATGATTATTATTATTATTATTATAATTACTATAAATATGAAAATGTAAAACTTGTGTACAAAGATACTAGATACTATCCAAGTTTATGCTTTAAATTTCATTTCACACATGACACTTCAATTTTCTCAAATTCGATACAAAACAGCTCGTTTCCGAGTTCACAAATGTAGTGTTTGTCTTTGTGAAGACTGGATGAGTCAAATAGAGTACAAGTATGCCTATTAAAAACTAGTAGTTCAATGTCTTGCTTCGTTATTAGGGCAACCAATTGCATAATTCTTCTAATTTTGACAAGTTTTTCGTCTTTCAAAAAGAGGTTTGAATAATCATATATTTTTGAGTTATCACTCTTAGGTAAAATTCGTAAGCACTTTGTTTTTGTACGATGAAGAATGGTAATTTCTGGTGGAACATTATAGTTGTTAAGAAGAGTTATTTCATTATTTCTTAAAACAATATTTTGAAGTTGTTAGTTTAAACTATCCTTTGGTGGAGATAAAAGTTCTTGACAAAAGTAATTCCTTTGGTACTATAACGGTCCATATCTCCCACAACATCCTCCAGCAAAAAAATATATATATATATATATATATATATATATATATATATAATATAATATATATTATAGGTATATATAATATATATATATATTAGTATAATATATAATATAATATATATATATATAATTATAAATATATATTATAATGAATATTAATATATAATTATATAGTATGTATATATATATATATATAATATAATTATATATATATTATATATTTAATATAATATATATATATATATTGTAATATATTATATAATATTAATATATATATATATATATATAATATTATATGAAATAATATATTATATAATTATATATATATTATAAATATATATATATATATTTTTATATATATATTATATTATAGTATATATATATATATATTATTAATAATATATATATATTATAAAATATATATATATAATTATGTATTATTTTTTATATAAATATATATATTAAATATATATTATATATATATATATATATAATATTATATATATACATAGTTCTTAGGACGACCTATATATCTAATATATCAATTAGTATATAATATATATTAATATAATATATAAATAAAAATAAAATATCTCCATAAAGGTGTATATATATATTATATATATATATATATCCTAGAATCATTCTGCCCATGAATGATTGTGACAAAAAAAAATATAATAATAATAATTTACTTTTAACCAAATTTTAGCTTCTTTCTTCAAAAAGAAGAGCGTAAAAATCTCCAAACGTTATGCCAATAAATAACAAAAACTTTCACCAATAAAGTAGAAACTGTCATGACCACGTGATGCACATTTCTTAATATATATATAATAGTATATATAATAATATTAATACTATATATAGTATATAATATAATATATATATATATTATATATATATATTATTATATATATATAATATAGATACATCTATATTCCTATAGTGTAGAAGAGATATATATATATTATATATATATATAAAATCGGCTGTAGAATAGGGGCTTACTTGATGAAAATTACGCGCAAATAGTTTTTCGAACTTAGAACATTCTGCAGTAGTAAGGTGACATAAACTGACATCCACTAGCGAGGTGATGCGTTCGAAGCATCGGTACCTCGGTAGTCGTATGTCAGTATAGTCATATATATTTTTAACTCATGTAGGTTCATGGGGTGTTTTTGGGGTATCATTTTATCATCCCAGATTCTCACGTACTTTCCTGGATTGATTTTTATGTATGGGATTCACCCAAAGGGATGAGTCCCCAAATGGGGGTGGAGCCCCCTTTTTTTTTTTTTTTAGGTACGTTAGTTATTTATTTTTTTTTTAAGTTTATGTAGTTTAGTTCATGTTCTTTCATGTACCTTTTAACAACCTTGTTGTTTTTTCGTTGCATCCGCCATTTTGTTTTTATAAATCGTCTTGTTAATCATCGTCATAATTTTCAATCGTCGTTTTCGTTGGGATGAATCGCAAATTCATCATCGTCCACGCAATCGTCGCGTTTTTTTTTTTTAACAAGTTCCGCTGTCGTTGGCAGGCAATCATCGCAAGTTAGGTCCGCAAAGCTGAGCGCCTTCGCAATCGCTGGTCGTTGAGGTCGTTGTTGTTGTTCCCGCAGAGACCGTTGTCAATGTCCCGAACCACCTCGCAGAGCGTTTGAAGACTGAAAGGCAATCGTAGCAAAGAAATAAGCGCAAAGAACCACAAAAAGATTTGGAAGGCCATACATCTTATTGCCATAGCTTACATAGAGTATGTAAACACCTTTTTATTTTTTCTGCTTTACTGCTTCACATCATATTTTACATTATTCTAATTACTAAAATTTTATTGAACATATACTTTACATACCTTAAAAGCGTAAATCAGTAAATCCATTTGCATAGCAACATCGTGTATAATATGCTTTGCTTTACTGCTTTACATCTTGCGTGATTTTAGCTGCTTTAGCGGTATTGTGTTTTGAACAAAGTATGTTTATAACCTAAAAAACTGCTCTTTTACATACCTAAAACAGTAAAACAATATGAACATGTAATTCAAGGGAGCATACTAATATAATTCTTCAATACACTCGATGCATTCGAGGTCATCGATGCAGGAGTAAGTGCGTATTAGCAATCGATGCAATAATTGTTAAGCAATTATTAACATTATTGTTTGTAAATGCTTATTGTCTTATTACTCTTTAAGATTAAGTTTTTTTCGTTTTTTTAAATATTTTTTAATTCGATTTTTATAAAAAATTTTTTTTTTTTTTTTTTTTTTTTTTTTAAAAAAAAAACATTTTTAATTAAAAATTGTATTTAAATTCATTGATATAAAAATGCATTCCCTTTTTTCATATAAAAGTATCCTAATCGTTAATGAAATAAATCACTCTCCTTAAGTTCGCTAATCTTTACCTCTAGTTCTTCGTGTAGTTTCATCGTGCTTTGTATTACAAATTTTCATATTTAAACACAAATATCAGCTCCTCTTTCGCATGCTTTACTTTGGTTCACTTTTTAATTCGTGTTTTCCTTGACGAATAAACATACAATAAGTAATAAATAAAAATAAATAAGAAGCAATAAAATAATTATATTTACATTTATTATTATGAAATATTCCAGATAGGATATTGTATAT
>JABUQX010098713.1:10000-22500 GCA_015478945.1 Trachelipus rathkii
GAGGATTTTGGGGATAAACAAAAAGAGCTGAATTCAAAACAGGAATGAACCCAACTGAAACTTGAAACCAGAGATTGAAACCATAAAATGAAATCAAAGATTGAAATTTGGCCCAAAATTGAAATCAAAGATTGAAACCCTGTCAAAATAAATAATAAAGGGGATTACTACAGATCACACTTTATCTTCATTTATAACAGTATATTTTACATATAATATTATATGTACTTTATTACTTTATTGAACTCACCCTTTCAGTTTCCAAGAGGGGCTTGTTCAATTAATTCAATAGTTGCTGGTTCTTTCTGATATTAAACTGCAACAATAACATTTGTGTTACTACTGCTTTTCCAGCACATAACATTAATAAATTTTACAATAATGAATGAAATGGAATCTTTTATTTATCCGTACACACTAACCTGGAAAATCTGGATATCTAACTTCCAGGTCTCCAAAGTACTTTGAGTATGTAGGAATTGTTGGTTACGAATGTTATATACTCTTCAATAACTTTTTACAAATGGTTTATTTTATAATATTATCAATAAGATATCAGCATAATTATATCAACAACTAAAAAGAGAGAACATAATTATAACCTCTATAATTCTCTAAGTTTTGGTAATAACTAAAGCAATAATATATAATATAATACAATCATCGTCCAGGCTGGATCGTAGTGTCCAGACTGGATCAATGAGAAACCTTAAACTTATAAAACCGTTACTATGGGTTACTTCAGTCGTCAATGGCACAACTATGCACGAACAACATCTCCCTTATATCCTCCCCCGCTAAATCTAAACCCCCACCTCAATTTTCCACGTCGTTCAGAGAAAGACGGGAGTGAAGAGGCGGCCAAGAGCATAGACAGCGTGGAGAAGGACAACCAGGACTCTTAAATATAAATTACAATATAAATTTTTCAACAATTATTATATATTTACAAATTTTTTTTTTTTTATTATTTTCTGTGCCTTAGTTAGGGACAACAGACGAACAGCGGATTCTTTCTCTTCGTGGAACTCCTGCATCAATAGTACAGAAGCCTTGTGCTCCATCAACCAGCGCAAGCCTGTACGCAGTACAACCTTAACGCTGGAATCCAGAGCAGACTCATAGTCAATGGATACATTGGAATGACAAATACAATAAGGATGTGGGGACACGAAGGCACAGACTGGGATTCACTTGGTGGATAATTTGACTGAGGAGGAGGAATATAAGGACCACTATGTTCCTGTACATTCATTGAAGGAAAATAATTTTTACATTGGAAATAATTTGATGGGAAGACAGTTTATTACGGGACTGGTTGGACATAAGGGTGAACTTCGGGAATAGTTTCTGCGGGAGATTCATCATGACCAGTATGAAATCGAAAGAGGCATCATTAATCTGGATCCATCCTTTTAGTGGATATGAAAGAATGATCATTAAGGGTCTTTTTATTGAAATATCAAATGAGGGGTGACTTTAAGTACTCCGCCTTTAGTATGCTTTTCTGATGGAAATCCAATATGTCGTTTCCCTCGGACGATGTTCTTCTTCGGCCATTGGTACTTGTTGAGGTAAGGATACAGGATCATCAAGGGGATATATATTTTACATTATGACCCAGTTCATGGAGGATACGCTTTTGGTAAAGGCGTATAAATCTTGTAGATGGTGAACATATATATGACTATATCTTGTACTCAGAAGTATTGGTCATGATCCCGGGAATAACATCCGCGGACAGATCATCCACTGGTTCATATATAGTTGCAGTGTTTTGCCCCGATCCTGCATCTCTTTTTTTCCAAACCATCCTGTCAGGGACCATATAACTATGATCTTACATTTGATGTCATTAAGGCCGAGACCATTGTTAGGCAAAAGGAACTAAAAGCACTTCAGAGAAACCACAGGCATCATGAGAAGTTGACTAGTCCGGGTACTCTGGGAACCGACAGAGATTTTTACTTCGGCTATCCATTCTGAAAAGTACAATATATTCGGCAGTAATCGAGTCATGATAGGATTTTATGATAAAAAATAAAAATGCACAAATATATATTCTATGCTAAGGTATTAATTTCAACAGTCAGTCAGGAGACAAAATGAATCAGAGTAAACTAACTCATTTCCTCTCTTTCACTTTTCTCAAAGTGGACCCACAATGTTTAAAAACGGTCCCACTATAACTCTGAGAAACTGACTAACTATTTAAAACAAAAAGAAAGGGAAACAAGGACTAAATTCCAATATAGAATTTAAAATTTTACTTTAGAAGAGTTGGACAAAATATGTATTTCAGTGGTTGTCAAAATAACTTATTTAGCGTATTGCGATGATCTCCTTTCCACATAGTAAAGAAGAAAGGATCATCAATAATACTTAATTCATTGAAAACCCCTGTACCTCTGCAACCTATGAAACTTTACTTAAAAAATCATGGCATATTATATTTTTGTAAAATAAAAACAATATGAGGAAGTCTTTTTCCTTATTCCTTTTATTTTATTTTTAACCATAATTACTCTCTCCACTGGGTCCTATGATTTATAAGATGAAGATTCCGCACATCCAGCTATAGGCATCTGATTGGACAATGGCGAAATTCTCTCATCAGGAACCAGGAAAATCTGTAAAATAGGGTTTAAAGCTCCGCCACTCCACAACCTGTCATGAAACATGACAAGCTCGTTGGAGCGGAGGAACCAGTATATATATATGTACAATGTACATATATATACACACATATTCCTAATATATATATATATATATATATATATATATATATATATATATATATATATATATATATATATATATATATATATATATATATATATATATATATATATATATATATATATATATATATATATATATATATTAATATCAGAGACAGGTGGTTTTCAATGAATCTATATACCATAAGTATATTTTTGTATAAAAATTTCTATTTATACGGTATAATATACACTGTATAAACGCTTTTTGATTTTATTTTGGGTAATGCAATCACACAAGACTTTCTTATATAGTTTGTAAATTTTTAAATTAGTCTGTACTCATACACGAAGAATACATACACACAATAGATCACTTAGGCAAGAACATTTTCTCTAGGAGGGATATTCGTCTCATAATTTGAAATTTTTGACGATCAGACATACTAGTAAGCATTCATCCAAGACCACTTCCATATAGGAAAATGTTTATAGTTTTAAATAAATAGTTAAGAAGGAAGTATATGAAGAGATTAAGAAAGATAGAGAGAAAACTTATCTGGTTCTTAGTTTGAGATAAGTCATTTTGCTCATTATATTAGCTTATCTTCAATCAGTAGGTGAACAACAGAACTTATATTAAAATTGCAGATGAATTTTTCAAACAGATGAAACAAAGCTAACAAATTTCTGAGCTTATTTATTTCATCTCAGGGAAAGATCAACTTGTCAATTTATAACACAGAGAAGGTTATAAAAGACTGGTACGTCTCCTGTGACGGACATATTCTATGGGAGTAGACATTACATTCGGGAAATTGGGAACCAACCCTCTACTTCTAGTACGGGGAGGAACAGGCAATTGCATTTCCTCCAAGATTTCATCATCTATATGGACCAAAGTCAAATTACTATTATCCAAATGGACGTTAGTGGGATCACCAATTACCTCTCCCACTATTTGAAAAGGGAGAATTCTAGTCTCCGAGACAGGTGAAGAAACCATTTCAGCCGACGGGGACATATTGAAAGAATTACTATTTGGCGGGCTGAAACCATAAAATTCAGTCTTTTGAGAGCTGGAAGAACTATCTAGGGTAAAAAGGTTTGACCCATCGACCGGCAAATCACCCACAACATTTCTCTCTGACAGATCCATAAGGTCATCAGAAGAGACCGAGGGGGAATAGTTAGGTCTATCCATAAAAAAGGACGGGGGATCCGTTAAATTCAACCCAGATGTTTCCATTAGTACTTTCCAACTGCTGTGCTTGGGAAACTATAAGATCTTCATTATTATTAGTTAACCTTACAGGAGAAAGGATAGAGGGGTATTTAAATTTACTAGGGTATTCATGAGAATACATATCAATATAATCTAAAACAGGGGTAAGTATCTCGTCATGGTTGACCTCCAGGGTACTACCATGGCTCTTAGGAGAACTAGTAGGAATATTTATTAAATCTGTCTCGGATAAACTAGAATCGGAATCTATCTCAGGTAAACTAGAATGGTTAGAATTAGATTCGTCCGAAGAATGGATAGGTGAAATGGGAATTACGAGAGGAGGGAGCAAAAATTTAACCTCTTTGTGACCTGAAGATTTTAAGGACTTTGAAGACAACCGAGGAACTAACTCCTCCATACTAATGTTAAAGTTTTCCCTTTGATCCCAAGAAGTGGGCTCTATTACAGGAGTTAAATTGGGCAGTTGAATATAGTCACTTAAGGAGATAGGATTAAAAGTTAAGAATCCCTCAAAATCAGCTTCCTCCTCCAGGGAATCATCGATATTAGTGAACAAGGAGGTATCAGCGATGGACTCTGACTCATAAGAATTAGCTGAATCAGTCTCAGACTCAAGATCGCTGGATTCAGGAGGATTTTCATCATCCCCATCCAACAAACTCTCCTCGTCCGAGAAAAATGCATCACTAATTTCTTTATTTCGAGTCAGGTATTTTCGCAAATAACCCGGAATCTCAATCCATTCCCTTAAGTGTGAAAAATGGACTTTTTGAGTTCTACTGGGGGGATTAGTATTCCTTTGGATGACATATGCCACCCTATTCGGGTTCACGTCAACAACGGTAAAGGGCCCTTCCCACTTATGATGAAATTTAAGAGCAGTGCTTGGCCCAGTTCGTATTACTTTACGAGCTACTTTTTGACCAACCTTGAAAGGTTTAAAATTGACACTGCCCTCTTTCCAATATTGGGGAAAAGTATGCACTGGAGTATGGGATTTTTGTAATAAATAATCCGAAGGGGACATGTCCAATGCACTATGATAAGTATTATTATAAATTAATATGGAGGAAGACAATTCTTCATCCCAAGTAGCGGGTTGTTCCAGAACTAAACATTTCAGTAGTTGAATTAAACTCCGGTTAAATCGCTCTGAGACACCGTTACTCGAGGGATGAAGTGGAGATATTCTCACATGTTTAATGTTGTGTTTTTGTAACACCTGTTGGAATACCTGGGAAGTAAATTCAGTTCCATTATCGGTCAATATACGATTTGGAACTTTAGGAAGGAAAGGGAGAACTTGGTGTTCCAGTTTCCGAGATACGGTCAAGCTGGACTTGTCGGCAATGGGGACTACAGACACCCATTTAGAATAATGATCAATAAAGATCATGCAGTATTTATTTCCCTTAAAAGTTTTAGGGAATTGAATCAAATCCATGGCACATAAATCGAAGGGATAGTTGGCCAAGATTTTCAACATGGGTGGAGTTATATTGGAAGAAAAGTTTTTCTGCATCTGGCAAACAGGGCAACACCGCACTACATCTGAAATTACCTGGTTGACCCTAGGATGCCAAAAATGCTTATATACTAACTGAAGCAGCTTGTTCCGACCTATGTGGGCACAGGATACATGGAGGCCCAAAACTATATGCATTAGTAAGTCCAAAGAAATCGCATATAACAGATCCCCAGACGTAGTTCTGTAATACAAAATGTCATTTTCCAAGACCATTTGTTTAGAATGACTTTTGTATGGTTTGGGTACTTGTTGCCAATTTATATTGTTAACATTTTTCTTAAAACCCTTCAATAAGTATCGAAGGGTACGATCATTATTTTGGTCGTATATGACATCTGTATCGTTAATATTAGTATTAACTACCGATATGTTTTTCACCTGTATGGTGGAAGACTTCAAATTGGACCGGGTACAAGTTGAAATGCCCTCGGCTACCACAGTCAATTTTTTTCCTTGAAGATGAATCAGTTGCTTCCGGGACATGTCAGGTAATAGGTGGTTATCCCTCAGAGCACAAGTACCAAGTATCAATGGGTTATCTACCATGTATTCCTGTGGAACTATAAAGAAGGCTGAAGGATGAGTTTCAAAACCCATGTTAAACCTCAGGATTAGGTTTACATAATGAACAATGGGAATCCTTTCTTTGTTTCCGAAACCACTAATAGCCTTCACTCCTATGTCTTGGGAATTTAAAAGCTCTTTGGACTTCCCTAGTAGAGGGACAATCTCGGAACTTATTAAATTTACTCCCGCCCCACTATCTACAAGGCAATCATAAATGGGAGCATCATGATCATCCAACTTGACACAGACGACCAATGGGTCTATATCAGCCTGACACAAGTTAATGGCGACGACCATGTCCTCACTAGCATAGGAACAAAGGGGATACGAAACTTTATTCATGTGATTCTTTCCATCATGTTTAAAAGAAAGATCATCAAGGTTTTTCGCAGAGTCATTCACAATGTCCTTTTCCACAGAGTGACTCAAATCTGCGGGGACTATTCGTTTAACTGTTTTTCCTGGTGAATTCAGCAAACCCCCCTTTGCACCGACCCTCATAATGAGATACATTGCAGTACTCGCAAGGATCCAAAAATAGGCGTTGGGGAAGCGGCTTCTCAGTTGGGTTAGCCATTATTACATTTTCTGGGGCTTCAGGGAGATAGGATGATCTCGAATATACCTTCTTCACAGCTCCTTGAAGGTATTCTTTAGGAGGAGTTCGATCAGGATTACTGGATCTGGGAGGGGTGCGTTGAGTACACCTCATTCCCGCGTGAGGACCTCTACAAAAGGGACATACTACTTTTCGGTTATTTACGGGAGATGATGGAGGGGAATTCCTAGCTCGACATTCGGTATTGAGATGGCCGGTTTTCTTGCAGTAGCTACAGACTCCAAGGTACTTATAGCAATCCTGCATTTCGTGTCCTCTCTTCTCACAGTAATCACAGAGGAGATTCCTTCGATCCTCAGATCCGGACCGAACATTTCGAGTTACGTTGCGAGTATTAGTAGCCCTGGAACGGTCCTCGTTCCGGGGTGAACTACGAACCGTGTTATGGAAAGAACGACTGTAGCTATTTCTTTCCGGAGGACTACGTTGACTGACATTGGTAGGGCGATGGTTAGTTTTTACTGATGACTTAGTTTTTCGTTGTTCGACTTTTTTCCGTAGAACATCAGTCCATCCAGGAAGGGTAGTATTGATTTGTACTACTGACTCCAATGATTCGTTTAGATCAACCTCCCGGTCAGCTCGGGAATAATTGGATGGGTCGATCTCAAGAGGTGTTGATTGGGACATGGAATTTGGAAAAGCAGTATTCTCACTGTCCAAAGAGTCTGCAAAATTCACAATATTCTCCCAAGAAGCTCTACTATAACCGTCCAACTCCATCATTTTTATATATTGACGGACGAATGTTTCAATAAATGGAGGCAAACTACAAAGGAAAGCTATTCTAAGGGAATCATGATCTCTCATATCGTATCCAGGATATGCTTGACTAGCCAGGCGTTCCAACCGAAGGGCAAACATTTTAATGCTCTCGTTGGGGTATCGATGAGCGGCATGATACTTCTGTATCCTATATTCTTTCTTCTTACGTTCCTCATCTCTATACCAACATACTAGATTATCCCGTACAGAGAAGTATTCACGGTTATCTTTTATGATTTCACGATATATGTGAAGAAATTTGCCTTCTAGCTGTCGTCCTAGCAGTCTCAACCATTGGTGATGGGCATTGGGATAATGAAGGCTACAGTACGCCTCAAAATCAGCCAAATAGACTAAGAGATCTTGTTCTGATTCATATTTAAATTTTCCAGGGTCCACAACCTTAAGCTTTTGAGAGTTCTTGAGCAACTGTGTGAGGAGTACAATGGCCTCCTCCAACATGTCAAGTCTCTGTTTCATTTGTGGCCCTGAATACATAGAAGGTTCATTTGGATCGGGAATACGACGTTCAAATTGTCGTTGTGGTAATCCTTGTGGAAAACAACCAGAATACGACTGAGGGTCAATAGACATCTGGTGCTCCGGATACTGATTTACTGGCATTTGTTCTTGGTGGGGTTGTAGCAACCTATTATATTTCTCGGAGAACTCAGATTCTCCTCTATTTATTGGGGATAAAGAATCCCTATTGCCTCTACCCATGTCAGGATTTCTCAAGAGAGACTTAGGTTGGGTAAAGTAATTTACTGGTGGTATAGAATTATGAAGAAGACTGGGATTAGACAGAAGTTTAGGGTTAGGAAGAAGTTTAGGACTAGGAATAAGGTTAGGATTAGGAATAAGGTTAGGATTAGGAATAAGATTAGGAAGAAAATGATTTTTGGGAGTTTCCACATAACTCGGTGGATTATGAGGAAAAGGTTTGGATCGTGGTTGAAATTGGGAAACTAAGGAAGGTTTATACTCACGATCATAGAGAGAAGTGGTATTTTTAGGCATTTGCAATTTAGGTGCATCAAGGTCAGAGGGTATTACTTGACCTCGAGCAGGGATCGTTCTGTGTTCAACCTGACTGATTTCAACATTATTTTCTTGGACCCATTGCTTTTTAAGTTTAATAAGCAAGGCATCCATTTCGGACTGATTAAAAGGTTTGTCAGAGTTGGAAACCATTTTTACGTCAGAGTTGGTGACTTCTACCCTATTTTTATTTTCATCATTCACTCCTACATTCATTCCTACATTCATTTCTAATTGATGTTTATTTTGATCATCACGCAGACGCTGTTCTACACGCGGATCCAGAGCAACAGCTGCAAGAGATGGATCAAAGTCCAAATCCTCTTGACTATCAGAAGCTGTGCTTGTTTCCAAGCCTGTGTTTTGATTTTTTTCAGACATGTTAAATTTTTGTTAAAGTAAAAATAAAGAAAATTAAAGTATTGGAGGGTTATCCCTAACTAACTCTTGAATCTGTCCAATGTAAGTACAAAAGAAGATTTCTTTGAAGAGAACTGAAGAGAATCGATGAATTTTCAAAATAAATGTGATGATGTGATCGAGAGTCACAATCCTAGTGCACGCAAGCGCAGGAACTCAAACAGAGTCCCTGTTCGGGCGCCACTTAATTTATTTATGTTGCGGAGAGAAGCACGCTGGGACCGAACACTCGTACCCGACTGGAAGGTGCCTCTCTCCACTTATTCTCGTAGAGTCGATGATCGAAGAATATTGAAGGTCAAAAGATATAATAAGAAGTAGATAGTATTAAGGTGATGTTCGATAGATGTGGTTTGAATGTCTAGTAAGTACAGGCAACCAACTGACACCATCAGAGGTATTACGGAGCAGGTTAAGCTTTTTCCGTAACGGAGGGAGATTGTCTCGGGACTCCGTTGGCCTGCTTACTTGTGTGACTATTCAAGGAGGATTGTGAGTTTCTTTAATTTAAATACGCAATTGTGATATAATTTACAGGTCTTACCCCAAAGGAAGGGTTTACTTAACTAGATCGTTCCCGGATCTATCTATCAATGGAGACTAATAATAGTAAAGAATAATAATATAAT
Source organism: Trachelipus rathkii (assembly GCA_015478945.1). NCBI lineage: Eukaryota > Metazoa > Arthropoda > Malacostraca > Isopoda > Trachelipodidae > Trachelipus > Trachelipus rathkii. The sequence continues at coordinate 19,539 of JABUQX010098713.1, forward strand.
CATAGGTCAATAGAGAATCAAAATCTAGGATATTGACACACTATAAAAAAGTTTATGTTTACTTAATTCGCTCAAAATATATACATGTGGGAGGTTTGTGAATAGATAAAGATAACACAATCCACTCCCAACAAAACTATAATAAAAGTTATATGAATTTGATTATATGATATATTTTAATTAGATAAATACATTGGAATTATACTTAAAATCCAATGTATTATGATTATGTACATAAGTTCAGGATCAGATTCAAGAGTGGAAACCAAACGATTCCAAATATTATTCGTGCAATGAAGTAAGGGAGGAAGTAGAAATTCTGACTCAATTACGACAAATATACTATACTTAACTGAGGATTTTGGGGATAAACAAAAAGAGCTGAATTCAAAACAGAAATGAACCCAAAACTGAAACTTGAAACCAGAGATTGAAACCAGAACTAAAACCAGGAAGCCTAAAATTGAAACCAGAGATTGAAACCATAAAATGAAATTGAGACCAGAACCAAAAACTGGAACTAAAATTGAAATCAAAGATTGAAACCCTGTCAAAATAAATAATAAAGGGGATTACTACAGATCACACTTTATCTTCATTTATAACAGTATATTTTACATATAATATTATATGTACTTGATTTCTTTTATTGAACTCACCCTTTCAGTTTCCAAGAGGGGCTTGTTCAATTAATTCAATAGTTGCTGGTTCTTTCTGATATTAAACTGCAACAATAACATTTGTGTTACTACTGCTTTTCCAGCACATAACATTAATAAATTTTACAATAATGAATGAAATGGAATCTTTTATTTATCCGTACACACTAACCTGGAAAATCTGGATATCTAACTTCCAGGTCTCCAAAGTACTTTGAGTATGTAGGAATTGTTGGTTACGAATGTTATATACTCTTCAATAACTTTTTACAAATGGTTTATTTTATAATATTATCAATAAGATATCAGCATAATTATATCAACAACTAAAAAGAGAGAACATAATTATAACATCTATAATTCTCTAAGTTTTGGTAATAACTAAAGCAATAATATATAATATAATACAATCATCGTCCAGGCTGGATCGTAGTGTCCAGACTGGATCAATGAGAAACCTTAAACTTATAAAACCGTTACTATGGGTTACTTCAGTCGTCAATGGCACAACTATGCACGAACAACATCTCCCTTATATATATATATATATATATATATATATATATATATATATATATATATATATATATATATATATATATATATATATATATATATATATATATATATGAAAATATATATATATATATATATATCTATATTTTATGTCTTATTTCTTATATATATATATATATATATATATATATATATATATATATATATACTACTTATATATATATATATATATATATATATATATATATATATATATATATATATATATATATATATATATATATATATATATATATATATATATCTGGCATAGAATATTGAAATCCGTATGATCTATTATATTAAATCGTAAAAGATTTTGCGAAGAGAACAGTAATAATAATAAAAGGCTGCATTTTAAAGCATTTGAGCATAAAATTCAGTTAAAGAACTCTGAAAAAATTATTTTTTCTAAATTTGAATATAGGAAGAGAAGCAAAATTTTTCGACCTCATCACTTTCAGATATTTTAAATGCGATCCAATGAAGATTGACTGTCTCAGATACCTGTTACTACTACTACTACTACTACTACTACTACTACTACTACTACTACTACTACTACTACTACTACTACTACTACTACTAAGTTTTTTCTATTAATAGTTAGTTACCCCAAATTTCTTCTTTTGAAGAATAGCCGCTCCGATGTCGATATTTTCGTAATTAAAAAATATTAAAGTTAGGAAAATACGAATTTTTTTTTTTTCAATTTTGATAAAATTTTATTTTTAATGATTCCCCCCTCTTTTTTTTAATAAATCGAACAGTAAAATAATTATATTTATATAAATTATAATTTACAACTAATTGTAATTAGGAATTTTTTAATATTTATTACTGTGCAACTTTAAATTTTTCAATGGTTGAAATTTATATTAACTTTTGTGCCTTATAAAACTTTTAAAAGAAAAAACATATTTGAATTATATTCTATATATTATGCATAATAATAATGGTTCCGAGTTTAATTTTTTTGAAGAATAGCGCCCCTTGTAACCATTATTTTTTACTTGATAGTTTAAATCAGAAGCTGTTGACCTTTTTTAGTCACGACCCATTTTCAACAAGCGATCAATATCACGACTCAAAATCAACAAGGTGATCAACTTTGCGACCCAAAATCTACAAGGTAATCAACTTTGCGAACAACTTCGTGACCCAAAATCAACAAGGTGATCAACTTTGCGATCCAAAATCTACAAGGTAATCAACTTTAGGATCAATTTCGCGACCCAAAATCAACAAGTCGATCCCCTTTGTGATCCAAAATCAACAAGACTATCTACTTCGAGGCCAAAAATTAATGAGACGATCAACTTCGCGACCCAAAATCAACAAGGCGATCAACTTCGATACCAAAAATCAATAAGAAAATAAACTTGTGATCCATAATAAGCAAGACGATGAACTTAGCAACCCAAAATCAACAAGACCATAAACCTAGCGACCCATAGGTCTATTTTGAAATTAAAAATGGTAATGTAATTTAAATGTGTGTAGTAATTATTTAATATAATACAGAGTTAAACAAAATACTCTTCAGTTTGTGCGCAACCTCGTGTTTTACACATATGAAATATAAAACAAAACAAAAGAGAGGTTAAAATTTATTATTTAAAGGATAACAGTTTCATTTTTTTTCTTTTTCTTTTTTGAGAATCTACGACAACCCATTTCGGAAGCCTCGGCGATCCAAATTTGGGTCGCTCATGAAAACAGACCTATGCGACAACCGTCTAGTCACT
>JABUQX010098713.1:27500-30854 GCA_015478945.1 Trachelipus rathkii
TTCTGCTAGATTTTCTTCTCATGTAGAATTGAAAAGTTTGCTTTGAGCCTTTTCAGAGTAGAGAAATATTTTTTTGGAGTTCACATTTTGAGTGAGGTAAATGCTAAAATCCTTAACAATCTAAATATGACTGCACATATCAAATTTATTTCCAAAATTAGCAAAATTTTGGATAGATGTCGATGGAATAAGTAACTTTATAAAGATTAGTAAGTATGGATCTTTGATTCGCGAACTTGCTCTCTAACTGGTTTGAAAAATCATCAAGAATGTAAATTGTAATTGTCCTATATCTTTTCATTTTAAATTGATTCTCACAAGAGGCATTATAATTTCATCATTATCAGAAAGAAGTTCTGTTGTAACTTCCAAAATGTTTGAAAATGTTTCGTTGATGTTTATATCATCTGCAAATAATATCACATTAATGTAATGTAAAAGTAACAATTATATCACTATTATAAGAAGATAGATATATATTTATATTAAGTGGTTGGTCATAAAGTTTACGTGATAAATAAATACTTATAGCAAATTTGCTTGCTTAAAGACTTGAAAAGATCTAAGTTTTTATAAAAGGTTAATATCTTGATTCATTGAAGCTCCTCTTAAGCTTCAACAGTAACTACTAAAAATTTCATTAGGTCAGCCAACAATCTATCAGAGAAATTTTCCACCTACATGTGTCGCCCATTCATTGAGCTTTGTCCATTTTATTGTCTAGGAAAAATCTTTTCTTTTTTCTTTTAAAATAGTAGTCGGCCTTGGCAATCTAAATAGCATATAGTTGCATTCGATGTGCCATAAAGTTTTTAATGTGTTGTACTTTACATGAGGATGTGTGCAGCAATGAACATCTAACACTGCTGGATATTTTCAACAGCTTAAACACCTCTAAAACATTTCTTCATTGCTTTTAAACCATCATATCGTTGTCCAATCAGAAAGTCAATATTTATATCAAAGTTCGTAGTATTACCTCAGAGAGATAAGGAAACAAAGAACCAGTTAGAGGCCACATGGACCTATCGAGACTGTCCCAGTCAACTAAATATTTATCAAATACATGCCCATGCAACAAACACAACCTACACCACACCCTAAGGCCTGTCAATTTTCTAAACAAAGGTCAATATAATATATACGCCAACTACTACCAAAAGTAAAATCTTTAGCTAAGGTTCATGCTAACCACAATAAAAGCTTTAATAAGTTTATTGTGATACTGGTAGCTACAACATGCGGTTTACTTTAATAACTAACTAAAAACACGCCACTTTGGCTACATCAGAATATACTATATGATGCCCAAACTATCCATATATCTATCCAATTCTTTCATTGTTGCAAGTGAGTCACACTCAACAAACTCCTGCGGGAAACCATTCAAAAAATTTTAAACACTATTACAGAATGAATCAAAGTTACACGTCTTCCTACATTTCTTATTGTGTCCCCTAGAAAAACTGTCCGTGGTAAATATTTTATAGACTTGTATCATGTTCCCTATGACTGGGAGAATTTGAAGGGGACATAATGGCATATGCGGACGATCTCTGGCATGTTGGGCAGAGAGGAGGCGATTCGAGAGGTGGTGGAGTTGTTTGCAGCGGGTTGGAGGAAGCAGGGATGAAGATGAATATACAGAAGACAGATATTAACAGTAACCGGAGAAAATGAGGGGATGAGAATGATGGTGAGAGAGGAGAAGGTGAGCGGTAAATACCTGCAATTATCTCGGAGGTGTTTTAACAGAAGAAGGAGGAAGTGGAGAAGAGATTACGCGAAGAATGGAAAAGTATGGATTAGTTATGAAAGCGGTATACCCCATATGATGAAAGATAGAAACATCGGAATAGAGGTTAAAAAGTGATTTTTAACAGCATACTGACTCCCACACTGCTGTACGGAGCGGAAACATGGACAACAACGAGAAGAAAGGAGAGTAGAATACAAGCGGCGGAGATGAGGATATTAAGAACTATGATTGGAAAGAGTAAGAGAGACAGAATAAGAAATGAAATTATTAGAGAAGATATAGGTGTGAAGAAGATGACACTGAAGATGGATGTGGGGAGATTGAGATGGTTGGGACATCTGGAGAGGATGGAGCAGGAGAGAATGCCGAAAAGAAGATGGGAATGGACACCAGAGGGCAGAAGACCAAGGAGAAGACCGAAGAAGAGATGGGCGGAATCGGTGGAGGACTCTCTGGAAAGATGTCAGCTACCAAATATAAGAGCGCTGAAGAGAAGAGGAATAGTGCAGGAGAGGGACGTCTGGAGAAAGATGCTTGCGCGGCTGACAGGATGAAGAATCCTTCCTGGGAGAGGAAAGAAGAAAGAATATATATATATATATATATATATATATATATATATATATATATATATATATATATATATATATATATATATATATATATATATATATATATATATATATATATATATATATATATATATATATATATATATATATATATATATATATATATATATATATATATATATATATATATATATATATATATATATATATATATAAATATATATATATATATATATATATGGTTTATAAGTGGTTGACTCCGTTAACAAAATGGGTTAGGTTAATTTAGGTTGGTTTGGTTGGGTTAGGTTTAGGATTAGGTTAGGTTAGGTTAGGTTAGGTTAGATTAGGTTAGGTTACCCAAAAATTTAATGTATTTACCCTAAAATTATTAAAATAACGATTCATTAATTATTGATTTTTGCTCCTGGAGTCAACCACTTATAAATAGCCTATATATATATATATATATATATATATATATATATATATATATATATATATATATATATATATATATATATATATATATATATATATATAAAAATATATATATATATATATATATATATATATATATATATATATATATATATATATATATATATATATATATATATATATATATATATATATATATATATATATATATATATATATATATATATATATATATATATATATATATATATATATATATATATATATATATATATATATATATATGGAACAACAGCCACTTCAACTAAGAAATCTTCACCAACTACAAATATGTTTCCTCATTTCTATTAATAAAACATATACTCTTAATTTGCTTTGATTAACTATTATTTTTATTATTATTAAAAATTATAATTAAGAGACTTAAGCCATCAAAAAATTTTGATAACTTAAATAATTTAGGGAAGGGGTCTACGGATTATATATATATATATATATATATATATACTACTACATTACTTAGTTACATGAACTTACATCTAATATATATATATATATATATATATATATATATATATATAT
>JABUQX010098714.1:0-15000 GCA_015478945.1 Trachelipus rathkii
TTATTATTATTATTATTATTATTATTATTATTATTATTATTATTATTATTATTATTATTATTATTATTATTATTATTATTATTATTATTATTATTTATTATGAACATTTTAAAATATTATTATTTCTAAAAACTCACTATCAGCATTTATTTTACGTATGGATTTTTGTTGCTTTTTTCAGCTCCTAAATGTATTTTCTGTCCTACAGAAGAAACTTTTCTTTAGTATTTCCTGGAATAAAATAAAACTATTGATTTAATAACAGTACGCACAGTTTCGTTCGCGTAACTTCGACATTTTTAAAGAACACCTTGAATAATTTATTTGCCAACACCATCAATGAAAACGTAAACGATAAGCTCATATTATATTATAAAACTAAAAATATTAGTCAGAAAAAAGAGGAAAAAACAAATTAAAATTAATTTTGAAAGAGCATATTAAAGCAAAAGACGGGAAGCGGCTCATATTAAGATCTTACTATAAGCCATTGAAACTGAGCTCGTGCTCTCTACTCGTGAAGCGCTTTCGGATAGTGAGAGTAGTAACGTTATATAGCGATTTCAATGTTCTGAAAGTGGACGTAACGGCTCTTATATCGGATACACAACGAATACCCTCAACATGAGAATTCGCAGCATAAGCATAAGCCGAGTAAAATATTTCAACATATTAAGGAATGAACACACAAAAAATCCCCATAACAGCATAAAAGAGGGCTTCTCCATCATAACAAGAAAGAAAGATTTTTATGAATTGCGCCTCGGAGAATCATTGCTCTTATTAAGGAAACACAACCAGTAATAAATATAAAATATAATGAAATGTTCAATTTTTTTATCATTTTTAAAAAACAGAAAAGTCAATGCAGGTTTACTTTTTAACTTTTAAAATTAATTTTATTTATTTATTTTTGTTTATTAGTTTAAAGTAATATTTATATATGCAAATTGTTAAAAATATAAAATAATAAATATTGCCTTGAAAAATGTTCCGAAGTGGTACGGCAGGAAAGCATTGGTACTGTTTATTAAATCATAGTTTTATTTATTCCAGAATAATATAAAGAAAATTTTCTTCTGTAGACGAAATACATTTACCTGTTTTGAAAAAGCATGAAAATCATAGGTTAAATTATTTTTATTATTATTATATAATTTATTATTATTTTATTATTATTTTATTATTATTTATTTATTATTATTATTATTATTATTAATTATTATTATTATTATTATTATCATTTATTATTATTATTATTATTATTAATTTATTATTATTATGATTATTATATTCTTATTATAATAATATATTTATAATTAATCATAATAATTATAAATTAAGAATTATCATTATAATTATATTATAATTAGAGTTATAATTTATAATTAGTATTAGTTTATTATTATAATTAGTTTATTATTATTATTATTATTATTATTATTTTATTATTATTATTATTATTATTATTATTATTATTATTATTATTATTATTATTATTATTATTTTAAAATTATTTATTAATTTTATTATTAATTTATTATTATTAATTATTTTTGTTGTTTGTTGTTGTTGTTTGTTGTTGTGTGTTGTTGGTTGTTGTTGTTGTTTTTGCTGTCTATTGTTATTGTTATTGTTATTATTATTATTATTATTATTAATTATTATTATTAGTAGTAGTAGTAGTAGTGGTAGTAGTAGTAGTTAGTAGAAGTAGTAGTAGTAGTAGTTAGTAGTAGTAGTAGTAGTAGTAGTAGTAGTAGTAGTAGTAGAAGTAGTAGTAGTAGTAGTAGTAGTAGTAGTAGTTGGTTGTATTATCAGTAATAGTACTAATTAGGCAGTAGTTGTAGTAGTTGTTATTTTTCTATACAGGGAAATTTTCAGTTAAATTATGATAACCGTTTTATTTTTGAGTATTACTAAAATAAAAAAAAATAGAAAATCCTGTTTATATTGAGGTCTTTGAGTTGTTCCTAGGATGACTTGAAACTTCTTCATGATATGAACGAAATCTTGGACAATTAATCTTCCTGCTTTTATCAGGTGTAAACTCTATTCCTGTAGATATTTTTCCTATTATAAGAAAGTCTGAAACTTTCTTTTGTTAAGGTGGTTTATATTGTTTAGTGTTTAGGTATATTGGAAGGTTTTTTTTATTTATTTTTATATTTTAGAAAAAATAATTTATCTTATTTTGAAATTAAATTTGGTTTTGTTAATATTAATGTTATATTTTCCTTTAGGGATATAAATGAAATGTAGTAGCAAAAATTCCCTTTTTACTAAAAAGTTTGAGATAGCTTTTAAAAAGAATGTGTAGGTGTTTGTCTATGTGCTTATGCACTTGAGAAGTTCACTGTGTGTGTGTGTGTGTGTGTGTGTGTGTGTGTGTGTGTGTGTGTGTGTGTGTGTGTTGTGTGTGTGGGTGTGATGTGTGTGTGTGTGTGTGTGTGTGTGTGTAGTTTAGTGTGTGTGTGTGAGTGTGTTGTGTGCTGTGTGGTGTGCACTTTATGCGAAGTTCTGTAATGCCGCAATAAATAGTTACCTTATTTCAATGCTTCAAGTTTTACACCATAGATAATTATTTCATGAACCTTTTCTTATGGTGGATCAGGTTAATCTAAATATTAAAATTAAAACTGTAAAACTTTTTATCAACTTCATTACTTTAAGTCATCATTGCAAATGTTATTTTTCATATGATGAAATAACTAATGACTGAATTTTACCAAGCTTGCATTGTGAATGTTATATCATTACTGAAATCACTTATTGATTATTTATTTTATTATTATTATTATTAATTATTTATTATTATTATTTATTATTATTATTATATTATTAATTATTTATTATTATTATTATTTATTATTATTATTATTATTATTATTATTATTATTATTTTATTATTATTATTATTAATATTATTATTATTATTATTATTATTATTATTATTATTATTATTATTATTATTATTATTATTATTATTAATTATTATTATTATTATTATTATTATTTTTATTATTTTTTTATTATTAATTAAGTTCCTCGCATAGAATGTAATAAGGCTTTTACTAATGGATATGACATTTTCAAAAATTACTTACCACTATGAAAGAGGCGCTTAGAAGAATTAATGGAGAGATATTTGAACATTTTAGAAAACTGACGATATTTTCACGGTAGCTTTTTTCTTATCCACGTTTTTTGGACCATTAATTTTTTCTAATAATTGCACGCAAGCGATCCACAAAACATGTTTGATTGTCCAAACTACGAAACGACATTTCAAGCAGTTTGCCTGAAAAACTACTTCATTTTCCCAAATGCTGAAACCGTAAGCGACTTCCCCTTGTGCTTAAGTACTGTAAAAGCATTAAATCCTGGTGTAAGGATTTATTCAAGTAGTTATATAGTTGAATGTAGTTGATTTGTTATCTCTGAAGATAAATGAGGAAAAGTATGGCAGGTTGAGTCAATTTTCCCAGCATTACTTAGTTTGTTTTCCCAGCAGATTATCGAGGGAACTTTGTTTAGTAGCCCAAGTATTACAGTATATGGCGAAAAGCACAATAACTTTAACGATAAAAATGTAGAAAAATTTCTGTTTTTAAAATATAAATTGCCTTAAATAAGGTTCAAATATTAAAAGGCCAATTTCAATTTCTATTAATAAATGGGTGGGTGTTAGATAGTGAGGGTCAAATATTATATTTTAATTATATATATATAATAGTATATAATATATATTATAATAAGTATATATATTTATATATGGTGATCGTTTAATCTGCGAAAAAAATTTGTAATTCATATAGCAGCCTATGCGTCTCTATGAGAAATTACTAATGATGTCATCCTATCATAGCTTGTTTGCAGTCTCCTCAACGTCTTAGAGAAAAGGAATTTTAAAACTTACTATGAAACGGGCGACCCGCAGTATCAACTCAGATGTCGAAAACAGGTTCCAAGAACTTGAGGACAGTCTTACAACAAAACAAGTACCAGAAAGATTGCTGCAGCACTACATGTAAGTCATTCAACAGTTTTCAGGGTATTGAAAATCAACTTCTGTACCCTTATCAGATTAGCTTTGTGTCAATGGATGCAAAAGAAAATTGCAGACAATCCTCACCATTTAGCGGAAATATTGTTCACCGATGAGGCAAATTTTTCCAGAGACGCCATATCGAACTTCCACAACAATCACATATGGAGCTGATGAGAACCACATGCAATAGTTGAAAGCCGCATAACACAAGTTTTCATTGAATGTATGGGTCGGAATTGTTGGCGAACATTTGATAGGTCCATTCTTTTTACCAGCGAGGCTTATTGGAGACGTTTATCGCCATTTTCTTGAACATGACTTGCCACTACTGGAAGACGTCCATTACAATTAAGATCGTAATGTATTTCATGCACGAAGGGGCTTCCTACTCATTTCAGTTAGTTGGTTTTGCCCCCCTTTCGATACTATTTGCACTGTATATCAGCGTCTGATAGGGTCGAGTAGGTACACAACTTGGCTCGCGGTCTGCAGACCTAAATGCATTGGATTTCATTCTTGGTGGGGTTACATTAACATTTGGTTTTACAGCAACAGTTGAAAGTCCCAAAGAATTAAGGGCTCGCATATGTTCTTGTGAACACAATTCGGCAACACGCGTATATTTGAAGTGCCGCATCAATGCGTCGCGAGAATAGAGGCTGTTTGCCGCTGGGTACTCATTTTCAACATATTTGTTATAACCTAGTGAACCATTGTTCATACTATTTTCTGGTGATTGTATAGTATTGTTCTTCTGTGCAGTAAAGTATGTATTCTTATAAATATATTGAATGAATTTGTTAATTACTTTTCCAATTTTGTTTCTGTTTTATTGTAACATTATGTTTTAAATACCTTGTATCTGGAACGGAGGCGTTTTCGATGAAAATATTTTTTGACCATATCTTATATTTATGCAAGGAATATCATACTGAAATTTTTCGCAATATTAATGATATATATGTATGTATATAATATATATATATATATATATTTATTATCTATATTATTATATAATATATATATATATATTATATAATATATATATTAGTATTATATATAAATATATTATAATTATGATTTTACACTTAACACCACCGCTCACGGCAGAGCCCTATTCAATGGAGGGGAAGTTTGAACGTCTAAATATCATCAAACGCAATTACGAGATGAGTACAGCGCAGGCTTAAAGTGAGGGAGATTAAATGCATGGAACACAGAAGATGGAAGAGAATTCTACAGAAGAGAGAGGTGGTAGGAAAGAAGGAAGCACCGACGACCAGTCTGGAGTTACTAATATAAACACAAAACTCATGCCGACACAGCAACCCTTGTGCTTCGTGGGCGTCGTAAGGTGGTGGTACGACGAGTGGAAGTTTTCCTCGAGCTTGCCGACTACGGTACTATAGAAACGAGATAAAGCACCGAATGGCAGCCAGATTGAGGTTTTCCAAGTGTACTAGAAGTACGGGGTATTTTATAAGACTTTTGGCTTTGACTCGAGCACTAATCGCAAGAGCGCGGTGAAAAAGAGCCCCCAGTGTGAGAGCAGGTACTTCCATAAAGGGCGGATGAGACCCTTGTATAAGCTGGAGCACTAAGAGAGGAAAAAAAGTCAATGCGTCTAACAGAAACTCCACTAGTTTCTTTTGAGTGTTTCCCTAGCAACACGTTGTGATGTGAGGTTTCAAGACATTTTTTTGTTTTATGTTAAGGCCAAGAATGTGTATATTGTCAACAGGAGAGACGATAGAACCTGCTTGTAATTAAAGAGATAGTAAAGTTAGAAGGTGTCTTAGAGAGGGCGATTTGTAAGAAGTTGAGTTTTTAGAATTAAATTTCACAAGGTGAGACGACCGCCACCCGGAATTCTGTCAGTCAGCTGAGAATAAGAATCGGGAAAGGTGTTAGAGGAGTTAATTCTAGAGTAAAAGAGGAGCAAAGAATTGAATATTAGTTGAATAAAGGGTCGAGTCTCTTGCATTATGTATGGTGGATAGAGTTAGATTGCAGGTGAGAAGATCATTATGAAAAGCAGGAATGAAGTAGGAGACAAGACAGAACCTGAGGAACACCACATATTGACAAAAAAGAAGAAGAAGTCCGCAGCATCAATAACAGCGATATTAGAGCGATCGAAGGAACTTTAGACATAAGTAAGCAAAGAAAAGGAGGAAACCAAAGAGGGCGAGTTAGAGAGCAGTTGACGCGTGCCATAACCCGTCAAATGCTGTTGAGATATGTCCAAGCGCTACCCACAGTTCTCCACGTAGTTCCAGGGCGGAAAACCATAAATTGTTAAATAGGAAAGTATATGGCCAGTAGACCTCGAGCGCCGAAAGCCGTACTGGCGTCGGAAAGAAGTGAATAAGATTAAATCTGATCGTAACAATTAAGCCTAAAAATGGATTTCGAAGATATGTAGATATATACAACTTAGAGGATGAGAGCGATAGTTAGAAGGATCAGAGCGGCTTCCTTTTTTTACGAACAGGTTGGACATGTGCATTCGCTTGCCAACCTGAGGGAAAGTGCTAGTATTGAGGCATAAGAGAATATAGTTGAACGGAGGGAGGGGCCAGCTCGGAAGCACACACTCCTCAAACCTCGGGTGGAATGCATCCGCGCCACCCGCCTTCCTTACGTTTCAATCATATGCCACCCGATCAAATGTAATCACAGGCAAGGGCATAAAACTGAGAGGAGAAGGAGGAGGAGGAGGAAGGAGGAAGAGAGAATGCAGAATCACCGGAATTGAGTTAGAAAAATAGGAGTAGCAGACAAAGGCTTTTAGTTTGAAGTTTGCATCAGAAACACAGAAGCAATAGAGGAGGAAAGATTGGGGAAAAAAAAAAATTTTTTTTACAGGTAGCATCTATGAGATGTTTTGGCAAGAGGCCAGAGATTTGTCAGTATATTATATTACTATATAATTATATTTTTATCTATATATATATATATATATATATATATATTATATATTAATATATATATAATATTATTATATATATATATATATGACAAAAACAAGGACTTGGTTTTGATATCATCGTCGGATTCCTGTAAAATAAGAAGTTCCCTCCTAGATTAACGCTATGCCCGTGAGTAGAAACTTTTAAAATCTATATATATATTTATTAGTATATATATATATATATATATATATATATTTATACTATATTATATACTATATAATATATATATATGTATATATATATAATATATATTATATTTATTATATATATATATAATATATATTATATATATATATATATATATATATATTATATATATATATATATTACTATTATAAATACTATTATATATATTATATATATATATATATATAGTTATATAAGATCAAAACAAAATTAAGATTGACATATATACTTATTCAGTTTTTTTTCTATGTTTAATTAACGGATATAGACCCAGAAATTATTATTCGCAGAAATTTTTTTTTCCAACACCAATATCGTTCTATATAATATTCAGTACAGTTTTGTTTATTTTGCATAATATTTTTCATTTAAAATAGGTTTCACCTGATTGTACAGGACACAAAAAAAAAAGTTATTAATTTATTATCCAGATTTTCTTTTGCCGAGCACAATTCGCATGAAAATATTTGGGAATGATCATCTTCAAAATTTTCTTTCCCTCGTTTACTATCTACTTTTGAGAGCTCACAGATTTTATAAATTTTTATTGCACACATTTACATAGGGATAGCCACAACGTTCGTATACCACGAGCAAATTTTATTTTTGTGTTATGGAAAGAAATGTGATGCGCAAAAATTTACTTTCTTAATTTATATAAAAAATAAAAAAAAAAATTTGGACCATTATTATTAATAAATGATAATATTTAATATGGTTTTTTAATAAATTTGTATGGAAAATTTTAGTTAATTTTTGGAAATATTCACTAAGAAATAACTATTAAAGGATTGGCAATCCGGTAGCTGGCTACCCGCGATTTGCCTAATTGATTAAAATTACAACTAAAAAATAGAAAAAAAAAATCCTTACAAATTGGTAGAGAGATATCCTTCGTCGGGCACAAAGACGCTATCTTCAAGCTAAATAGACTCAATCATATTAGCAGCTACATTTTTATCCTTTAAAATATGACTGATAAGCGTTCAAACGTCATCCATAGCATATCGGAAATTGAGAGAGTAACTACAAAGGTGTTAAGCACTTAAAAATGTACACGATATTAAGGATTAATAGGTAAGACCGAATATAGAAAACTTACACATCATGCATGAATTCTACTAGCAATCTATTTATTTCTGTACTTGGATGATATATTCAAAGGCGTAATAATATATTAGTTATATCATTTAAATAAGACATTTTATAAATAAATTTATTACTGAAATGTGAAAATTCATTAGGCAAGTCATACAATTATGATGACATAAGGCCATGAAAAATTATTTTAAGAAGTTTAAATAGTAAACAGTACTTAGAATCAATGTAATATCGATCTGATATTAATAAGATGGTTTAGTTTAAGAGGACTGGATGTTTATCAAAATGATTTTCCTTCAAAAGCCTCATTGACGTTCATTATTCACAAGAAGTATTACAGTTTCACTTTAAGAAATAATAAAACTGATTCGTCGTCAAGACGCGTGAAAAAGTCTAACTACTTATGATTCTATTCTAACTTCCACTTAGAATAAATTGCTAAAAGTCTTATAGTTTTAAGAAGAAACCGCCCATGAGAAAGTCGAACCAATGCATTATCTCATAGACAGCGTAAGCTTAATATTTTTCGGGTACTTGAAATAGCAAACTATCAGACAATGAAGCTCACTTGATTATAAACTCAGTCATTGAAGAGATCTTCGAAACAAATATCTATTATATATATATATATATATATATTATATTTATATATATATATAAATATGCTATAGTATAATATATATTAATATAATATATTACAGAATATATATATATATATATATATATTTATATACTAGTATCACATATTTAGAATTTAAGTGTTCCTTGTTTAACTTACATGAATATATATATATGCTATTATATTATGATATATATATATATATATATATATTAATATAATATATATATATAATATAGTATAAATATTTATATATATATATATATATATTATATAATATATTTATATATATATATATATATAATTATATAATATATATGATATATTATAATATTTTATAATTATATATTATATTATATATATATAATATATTATATCTATATATAATATTATATATATTTCTACTATAGTTATGAATGTATGTCACCATTTTAAATAAATAAGGATATTTGAAGAAAATGATCAAAATCCTGAGAACATGAAAGATGAGAATATGGTAGGCGCGACACTGACCGCGAGCTGCACAAAAGTTTACAGACTCAATGCAACAGACCATCTCTTTTCTGAATCAAACTAGCTATAAATATCATTTATGTATTCAAAACGAACGAGACTATGTATTTAAGCCCTTATTGTGATAAAAACATTTTATGACAGTAATAACGGCGTTATAACGATTGTGATGATGATGATGATCTTAATTTATGAATTTTATGACTCAAATTGCTTTTTATGTTTAATAAAAATTAGTTAATAAATAGCAAATCAAGAATTAATTGACTTTCAAAACTCTCACAATACAACACTGGACGTACACCTTCTCTAAGCTGCTTAACTCAATACTTTGGAGACACAGAGAGTTTTAAAATGCATTGCCGACATTGTATAAACCTCTCGAATTCAGAGGGTTGATTAGTCATGAAACTATGTTGTGAACACAAGAGAGAGGTCTGTCAATGTGAAAATTAATTTGAAGATGCTGCCCAGAAAACTAATTACTAATGAAAATAATTTTCATATAAAAATATAATAATAAAACTTTAAAAATAATAATAAAAATAATAAAGAAAAGACAAAATAAAAAATAAATAAAAATAACAAAATAGAAATAAAAAGCTATTACATTGGAAGCAAATCAACTAATGTCTCTTGTAGGTAAAAGCTTTAACGAATACCAATGTTCAGGTGTTAACGGAAGCTAAAATTATCGTTTCTAATGGAACTTGGAATTGTAAAAATAAGGTGAAATCTTATTAATGCTTTTCTTATCTACCATGAAGCTATTGTTTACTAACCTCGTCGGAACAATAAAATCATTCAGAGTTGGGAAAACGAATTACAGATCAAAGATAAAGAACGAATATTTTTTCCGATAACGCGGTCCCTTTTGAAGTGTGCAAATAGGAAGGAAGTAGGCAATAATGGAAGAGAGATGTTTCAAACTTTACCAGCGGTTACATATTAACGAACTATTGTTATATACTGGGGTTAAAAAGTGAACAGAGAAAAGCGGTTACACGAAGTCAAAAGAGCATGAAAATTAGGAAAATTTAGAAGTAAAAATGGTAAAATATTAATATAGGACGATGCGCATTTGAAGCCAAGAAAGATTGAGAGATAGTGACGGTAGGAGAGTTTGATAAGACATTGTGTAATGTATACTCATGAGAAGGGCAATGATACTAATACAGAGCAATAAATTAGGGTGGTGTAAGGTAGCAGTTTCGAAAGTTTCTCAAACGTCAAATCTTTTACACCTTGCCAAGCAAGAAGCAACGTGATCTTTCCAGGAAGGATGAAGAAAAATGAAAATTATCAAGAACAATAGATACTAGTGAGAATAATTGAGTGGCATGTATTCAGAAATGGTTGTAACCCTGTTCAAGTTGTCTAAGGACATGGTTCCCAAAGTGTTTGCCGCACAGCTTCCTCACAGAGGTGACGCGAAACATCAGAAAAATTTTGTAATATTATTTCCGATTTCAATTTAATCTTCCAATAAACTAATAAAATAAAATAATAACCGACTTTAAAAAAAAAAAAATAATAAATCAAAATGTGGCTCCTAAGTCTACGAACGAATTCAGTCTTTTTTATAAAGTTTCAGTATATCTTTTCTGTTTCGTATGTAAACAGCTGTCGTGTTTCGCGCGGTCTTAGTAAATTGAAATGGATTGTGTTAAATGAATATTGTTGTGTGGTTAAATTAAGTAAAATAAAATTTCATTTCATTTGGGTTTTCAAATATTTTTTTCATCTTTTAATCTTTTTAATCAGTAATATTACTAATCTATATATATATATAAATATATATACTATATATATATATATTTATAATATATATATAATATATATATATATATTATAGTATATAATATTATATAATGATTATATATATATATATTATATATATATATATATATCTATAGATATTACTCTATTCACATTAATATATATTATTATATATATATATATATTACAGTATATATATATATATATAATTATATATCTATATATAATATTTATATATATATATATATATATTATACTTATATATATTATATTATTATATTGAAAACTAAACAATAATAATAATAAATTTGTACAAAGGCGCTTTCCTCTTTATAGATCTAGGCCCTATAAGCATATATATATACTATATATATTTAATATATTATATATATATAACTATATATATATAATATATAATATATATATATAATATTATATAATATATATATATAATATATATAATATATTAATATAATTTAATAATATATATAATATAGGCAAGTGACACTGATACTTGTGATTTTTATATTTTCCCCCCTTTTATTTTTTTTTTTTAAAAATGGATCGTTTCTACAACTGAAATAGGCTTTTGTGAGAGTGAAAATAATAGTCGAAATTATGATGGTGTTACTTGGCTTAGGTTTTACGTCGACAGGGGTAGTGGTGAAAGAAAGGCAGTGGTATACCGGTGTATGAATATTTTGGCATAGATCTTATGACCCATTTAAGACAAGCACAGTTGGTTGGCAAATCCTCTATGACTACTTTGCAAGAAAGTTCAAGAATTAATCAACAAGGGGTAGTTTAATAGCAGGATCAGTACAAGCAGCATTTTGCCTTACATCTGCATGTGGCACATAGAATCACAACTGTAAAAGCATCTGCTATCTCTGAAATCTCATTCTACGTGTAGGTATGGTGAACATTTATGATTGGGAGTCTCCTGGACAAGGCTGCTTTCAAAAGGTGCTGTTGTCTAATAACACAACAATCGTATCATGCAGCCATGGCGAAGGACTTCAATGATCATTAATTGGAAAAATAAATGAGATGGATTAGGGTTGCAGCTGGATGAGGAACATAATAATAATGATCGCCTCATTTAGGTAATAATATTGTAGAAGACCTTCTCTTTTGTATAAGTATCAACTGCTGGTCACTAGGGCTCAAACTTGTTCGAGATCCTTTAATTTATAAATAATTTGGAGTGGGAAAAGTGCGTTGGTGTCTGCACTGATGGTGCTCGGGCTATATCCTGATTTTATGGAAGATTGTAGACACTTATTCGAAGCAAATTTCCTGATACAATGTGGACTCATTGCATTATTCATAGGGAAGCACGGCTTCAAATATCAGAGTCTATATTGAACACGGTCTTAGAACGTGCTGTGAATGTAGTAAATTTTATAAACAGCCTCCGAATGCAAAGTTTTTAAAAGAAAACTGAGATAGGATCCAAGAACACGTCTTTTAATTGTATTTTAACACTTGCAATAGCTTCTCGGGTAATGTATTGGCTCGAAAGTATAACTGGCCAGTAAAGATTTTAGTATTTGTTTCTTTCCTTTAAAAAGGAAGGCCACAAACATTCGAAAATTTGTGAACGAGATTTTCTGCTAAAAACTAGTAATAGCTTAAGTGATATTTTTGAAAAAACTGAATGCTCTAAATCTCCCTCTTTTGCAGGGAAGACACATGCAACCTTTTAAGAAATGGAGAAAAGTTTTGACACTTAGAAAATGAAAACTATGAAAAATACAAATTAATGACTAAGAAATGACAATTACACACTTTTTGACCTCAAATGGGATTGATTTCTTTCGTGATATGAAATCTTAGAGAAGAACTTATTTTTTTTTTTACAGTTGTCAAGCTACCACGGCATAGCAATATTTCAGGAGGGGGTGTTTATAACGCTCAAGGTTCATCAACACGAATTACAGGCCTAAAAGTGAGGGAGATTAATTCCGTAAGAAACACAGACGATGAAAGAACACCAGATCGATGAAGGAGAATTCCACAAAAAGAGATGGCAGCATGGAGTTTTATGTGTGATATTATTCAACTCCGACTATTGCGGGCGGTGAACTGTCTGGAGTTACTAATATAACAAACTCATGTGCTGACACAGCCACCCTTGTAATATGATGGCGTCGTAGGTGATGGGTAACCGAGTGGCTAAGTTCCCTCGAGTGCTTGCAATCGGTACCTATAGAAAAAGAGAATTAAGCACCAACATCGCGCCACAAGTTAAGCAGGATTAGCGAACGAAAGGTAAGAATAGTTTATCAGCCTTTGGCCTTTGATGACCTATCCAAAACGATGAACCAAAGCTCCCCCGATATGAAGAGCAATACTCCTACAAGGGCGTGAGCCGTTATTTAAGCTGGGGTAATGAGAAGAAAAAAAAACAGTTCGCAGTCTAAACAGACTCAGTTTTTTTGGGTCGCCCTAGTAACCGTTTGGGATGTGGGTTCAGGACATTTTTTTGTTTATGTTAAGGCCAAGGATGTTTTATTGTCAAAACAGGAGAGAATGAGAGAAACGATCTAAAGATCAGGAAGTTAGGTTGTTTGGAGGAGATTTGAAGAAGTTGAGTTTTTTAAGAATTGAAGTTCAAGTTGAGACGACCCACGGATATTCTATCCATATTAGTGAGAATAGAGTGGAAAGATGAGTTCCAAGAGCTCTTCTCAGAAATAAACGAGGGAGCAGAATTTGAAATGAGTTGAAGAATGAAAGGTCGAGTCAATCGGCATATGAGTTGGAATAGAGATAGTGTACAGGTGAACGAAGATTATTACGAAAAACGGTAATAAAATAGGAAGATAAGACAAACCTGAGGAAGAAAAACACACTCTTGACAGAAAGAAGAAGAAGTTTGCCCCCATCAGCACAAGCCGAATTGATCGATTTCAAAAGAAAGCTAGATCTACAGTAAGGAGGAGGGAAACCAAAGGAGGGGAGCTTGGAGAACAGTGACGCGTGCCGTGCCATACTCGGTAAAATGCTTTGGATATGTCAAGGCGCCACCGATGCAAGTCTGCTCCATATTCTAAGGAGCGGAAAACTATAAATCTGTGATAGGAAAGTATAATCGCCAGTAGACCTTGAACACGAAAAGCCGTACTGGCGATCGTAAAGAAGGAAAGAAGATTCCAGATGATCTAAGACGTGAGAGTTAGAGTGTTTCAAAAATCGTAGATAGAATACAAGTGAGAGTATAGGGCTAGTTAGAAGGATCAGGGCGGCTTCCTTTTTTTTGAATAGGTTGGACATATGTTGCTTGAATGAGGAAAGTGTTTATATTTGAGCAAATAGAGAATTATAGTTGAACGAGGGAGGTGTCAGCATGGAGGCCACTCCCCTCAAAACTTTGGGAGGAATGCATCCGGAGCACCTTCTTCCTAAACGTTCACTAGATTATTAGGAGCCACATGCACAGATAATTAATACAGGGAAAGGCATAGGACACCCGAAGGGAGGAAGAGGAGGAAGAGGAATGCCAGAACCGTCCAGGGTTGAGTAGAAGGAAAATAGGAGGCCAAAAGATTGACCTTTTTCAGTTTGAGTTCGCAACAGAACCTCAGAGCGAATAAGAAGGAGGAGAGGATGATTTGCAGAAGTTGTTTAGGATTTTTTGGGAGGCCAGAAAGATTTGTTAATAGGAGATCCAAGGAGGTATCATGGCCTTTCGTTAATGAAATTCTTATTATCTCTTAGACGCAGCTTTGTGACATTCCAAAAGTAATAGATAAATTTTCATGGTTCAGAAT
>JABUQX010098714.1:20000-23798 GCA_015478945.1 Trachelipus rathkii
GTCAGTTGAACGAGAAAGGATATATTAAGTGCGTAGGAGACGGATTCATGAACTTATGCTTCAGGTAGATATGATTGAGAGTTCAGAGGAACAGTATTGTTGCAGTAGCGATAAAATAAAATAATAATGCAACAACAGTTCGCCTGCAGTTTAAAAGATTCGGTAATAGTCCGTTTTGAGGTAATGTTATTAGATATCGATTGTTTTTTCCGATAATCGTAAGTTATCGGATATCGTTGTTACCCATGTATATAAGTATAGTTTGTTCGAACACGTAAGAGTGACATTGGCTTCGGATAAATTTACATAAAATAATTTTTAAAAATGAAATATTTGTTTTTAGTATACGTATAATATAACCTTAAATGTGGTTATTAAAGTAAATTTAATTCAGTATTTTATAAAGGTGAAGAAGTGGTATATATATACATTACACTATATATATACATATAGTATATATATACACTAATATATATATATATATATATATATATATATATATAAATAGCCTATTTTTATTTAATATTATATAGATATATAATTTATGATATAAAATGTACAGTCGTTTTAAATAATTTCAACTATGAAACCCTAGTAGACCGCATAGTATTAGTTGTCGGGGCCTTAGGTGCGCGACGGGGGAGAATTCTCCCCTAATGGTCTCATCGGCTCGAGCCCCCTTAAATTGAGATGCAAGGAACATATTTTTCCACTAGGGGCCTCGAGCGATGGGGAACCCCGTGTCAGCAAGGAGGCCGAGAGACCGCGACAATTGATTCTATGACGGTCTAATGCTAGGGGTTGTTGAGTTTTTAAATCATATATTATTATTATATATAATTATATATTACATACATAACCTCTATATAGAGATTTATAGTTATACCTATAATTATAGTTATATATATATTATATATAGTTAATCTTAGATATATATATTATACTGTATATTATATATATATATATATATATACTATATATATATATTATATATATATAATATATTGTATATATCAATATATTATATATTATATAGTATATATATATATATATATATATATATATATATATATATATATTTAATATTATCTAAGCCTATTACAATTTAATATATGCCATAATATTTTATATTTATGTGTAATTGTGTGCATAAATTACGACTTTTCTCTTTTATTTATTTTCTTTAATATTCGATTGCATGCATTCAAACACATTCCTGTAAATTCAAACGAAATGCATATTGAGTGAAACAATAAATCGATTATCTTCTCTAAAATATCGATATTGATACATTACCCTCAAACGGACTATTACCAAAGATTCTGTAGAGCCAGTGATTGTAGGAGAGTTAATACGTTGAAAAGCTTTGGATTTGAACCTTTCAAGAATGGCTGTATAAGTGGAATCATCCCAGATATGCGAGGCATACACCACAGGCTTAAAAAAATGTTCTGATGATGCCTCAGAGATCCCAACTTTCTAGAAGCTTGTTTAGTCACAGAAATTATGAGGTCCTTCCAAAAAATGGGGACTAACACAAATGGTCGACAGGTCAAATGCTCGACACATCAAAACAAAATTCAGTACAGCCCGCAGCAGGCGTTAGGATAGGTAAGGTTAGGTTAGGTTAAGTTAAGTTTTGTTGGATTAGTTAGAGAAACTTTAAATAGCCATTTTTTTTTATTTTTTTTTACAAATGTCTACCATTTGACCTGTCGATCACTTTCCCTGTCGACCATTTGGGACTAGCTTCCAACAAATCACACGATAAAAGAAAATACAAAGAATATTAAGAATAGTGGATTGATTGAGCTGAGTTGGAGATTGGTGTGTTTTCAAAGACGTTATAGTTATGTTGAAGATTTTGTGGTGGAGTATATAGATGAATGAAATGAGTTGTTGAGGCATTGAAGTCAACCATGTCTTTCAATTACCTGGACTACATCCTCTTATTTGAAGGAGGAACTTGTTAGGAGTAAAATTATGGGGGCGCCTTGCTTTACCGTTCATACCACCTATCTTCTATTTATATTAATATGCATAATAAATTTCAGATTTTAATCAAATATTTAACTTACCACCTACTTTTTATCCCACCTTCTTAATTTTACACCTAACAAATTCCTTCTTAAAGAACTCTCAGCACCTAAAGAATATTTCACCTTTAATTCCGATGAAATTTGTATATATTACATTCCTTTTTTATGAGCACATTTAAATAAAATTTAAATCTTTATCACTTTTTCCCACAGCTTAAGTTTGTCTTTTATCACGTTTTAAAATTTCATCACTCCTCAATCACATGAACAAAATCCCTCATGCTCTTCGATCCTGTGGAGTTTACAAATATATTTGAGACTACTGCAATGGGGGTCTTCGTCGGCAGAGTAATGATGCCAAAGTATGAGAATTACAGGCAAACAGAAATTTTCCCGTAATAATAATTTATTAATCCGCTCTTCATTTTCTGGCAGCATAAAACATTGCAATCTCATAGAGAAAGAATTAATCCAAATAGCCCAACAATATTAGTCCAAATAAACCAATGTTGAATATACGGTTATTAGAGTTCTCTTTACTAGTACAAGAAACTCCATTTAGAAAGATGATTATTATTATTATTAAATTATTATTATTATTAATTATTATTATTAAATTATTAATTTTTTATATTTTAGCATTTTATCCTCTTAGCCTCGTCAGTTATTATCAAATAAGTATATAACAGTTGATTATTATATATTTATTATTATTATTATTATTTTATTATATTATTATTATTATATTATTATTATTATTATTATTATTATTATTATTATTATTATTATTATTATATTCTTAATTGCAAGAATACGAACACAGAACATGACTTATCCAAAAATGTTTTACCTAATTCGTTTTCTTTTTTAAAAGAATAAGTTCATTACGGTAATAATAATAATAATAATAATAATAATAATAATAATATTATTATTATTATGATTATTATTTTCTTTTATTGATTATTATTATTACTATTTTATATATTTATTAATTCATTATTGTTATTTTCTTATTATTATTATTATTATTATTATTATTATTATTATTATTATTATTATTATTATTATTATTATTATTATTATTATTATTATTATTATTATTATTATTAATTAAGCGACATTTTACATTTTTGGGCCTTATTTAAAGAAAGACTTAGATAGCTAGAGAGAGTGCAACGTAGAGCACAAGGATGATTTCTGGTTTGAGGGTAAGAGATATGAGGAGAGGTGAAGGAGGTTAGAATGTTCTTCTGTAGAACCCGATTTCTCAGAGGGGAATGATACAAGTCTCACATATTGTAACACTAATTGATAATACAGAGACATAATATCTTCATAGTAGAGCAGGACGGAGACCAAGTGGGCTAATAAGAAATCAAGAAGAAAGCATGATCCATATTGTATAAGAAAGCATTCATTTCCCTTAATAAGGTTGTTAAATTTTCTGGGAATGGTTGCCCAGGAGGTTGTTGAGTGCAAACTCGACTGCAACATTTAAGAAAGGGTTGGATGAGTATATGGATGGGTTGGGTATCATATGTATATTTGACGAGCCAATTTAGTTACAGTAGTAATTAATGTTAGACTGCATGTGTGACATAACTTAGTTATTAAGGTATATGGATGGTTTGGGGTATCATATATCAAATTTTTTTTTTGACTAAGCAAAATTGGTGGATTTTTGTGTAAGTTATTGACAAGCCCTAGAATGCTTTGTGGATATGCATGAGAGGATATTTGTTAGTCGATTACCTGG
>JABUQX010098715.1:2500-12500 GCA_015478945.1 Trachelipus rathkii
CGGAGTCGAGTCGGAGTCGAAAATTTTTTGTTTAAGTGGAGTCGGAGCCCGCAGTCGAAAATCCAAATTTGAATTTAAGGAGTCGGAGTCGGAGTCGGAGTCGAAAAAATTATTTTACGACTCCGCAGCCCTGCCCGTTTCTGAGTGCATCCGATTTTTTTAGGAGAATAAATTGATCCTCCAATTCTCGAAAGAGGCTTTCACTTTCCACGGGAAAAGGGGCGGCGAGTTAAATATTTCTAGCAAGGACACCCCAAATGTTGAAAAGGTACCTTTTATTTTTCGATGACCACCCATTGTAAGGGACTTTCTGAATTTTTTAATAATTTTCATATTTTTATATTGGCTGAATTCTTCTTTTTACTAAATCTTCCAATTTTTTCAATATATTTCTTTCTCCTTAGGATATGAGTTACTTCTTTGCCGTTTTTAAAAGTATTTTTTTCTTTAAATTCCGAAAAACAGCTTTTAAAACTGAAGTTAAAACTATTATCTTCAGTATCACTTTTTTCGCCCTATTCTGTTTCTGTTGATAAATGAGAAGAATCTTAAGATTGGTTTAAAAGTTGTGGAAACATTTTTCGCTTTCCTTTATACATCATACACTATATCTTCGCACATCCACTTGCTTAACAAAATATCTTCACTTTTTATTGTTTATATTTTCTCCTCTAAGGAATGTAAGTTTTAAAGACGTGGATCGATTAGGTAGCAAGCACAATGACCGTTGAAGAATTCTTTTATCAGTAAAGTAATATGTTGAATCCATTTTTTTACCACACTGGAAATAGTTTTACATTTTTCGTTTTGCGAAGAATTTTTCATGCATTGCGATTCGGCTTCTCTGACTAATGGTCATTCGGAAAGAGAAAAGTTTGTATTCAGTTCTCATATGCTCAATAAATTTGTACAATCAACAAAAATTTTAAGTATTTTTAACAACTTTTCAAGAACTTTTCGTTGTTTCTAAGCATGCACGTTTTGAATGATCACTGCAATATGAAATGAAAGCCGTCTTTTGTTCAAAAATTTTTGAAAGCATAGATACTTGCTATTACATCTGGTTTGTACATCCCTGAATAAATCTGTGCTGTGGTAAATAAAATCTATTTTGATATTCTTCATACTTGGCATTAGCTTGACGAGTGATTAAAATGACCTACGATTTGTTTGCATATGGATACATTTTTTTCACGTCTCTGTTCAAATATGACATCATTGAGAACTAATGTCAAAGAGTGTAAAAAGCAAGGTAATTCCTGGAATCCTGCTTGTTGGAACTCCTGCAACATATTAGGTGCGTTTATCTCCCTTACTATAACATGAATTTTATTAGCAGGAATATTAAATTATTCCACAACATTTTGAATAGAATCACTTATATTAGATGCTGCGTGAGATACGTGAAAAGGTGAAACTCAAGGGATAGCATTTATATTCAATAGCTCCAATTATTATAAGCCTACAAGGCAAATATTTCACTGCTCACTTACGAGTTAACGGGTATATAATTATCAAAACAAATTACATAACATGACTAACGAAACATTGTCAAATGTCTGCCTCAGCATAACTGTCTCAAAATCCTAACATGATATCTTAGGCTCTACGTAAAGATGCGTCGCTCAATCCAGTTTTCTTTAATTAAATAGAATTAAAGAAGAACTGAAATTAAAAATCAATACGGCAGACTTCGAAATATTGTCTTTGAAATATCATAAAGATAAAAAAAAATTATTTTCAGATTCTATACCAAAGAATCAGTCAAAGAATCGGTACAATTTTGCCAATTCCGATTCCGATTCCGATTCCGATTCCGATTCCTGAAAAACAGCCGATTCCTCCGATTCCGATGCCGATTCCGATTAATCGTCCCATCATTAATAATATATATATATTATATATATTATATATATATATATATTTAATATATATATATATTATATTATATATATTAATATATATATATAATATAATATATATATATATATATATATATAGGTATATATATATATATATATATATATATATAATATAAAATATATATATATATATATATATATATATATATATATATATATATATATATATATATATATATATATATTCATTTAAATTATTATATTATATATATATATATATATATTATATATATATATATATATATATATATATATATATATATATATATATATATAAATATATATAATATATATTATATAATATTATACGTTTAACTTTATATATGCACTCTTTACTTACCGTAATACGTGAATTTTTTTTCTCCTTTAATTTTAAATTCAAAAATTTATTTTAAATTTGCTAAATATTCCTTGATATGTTTTCTATTTTCCACTTGAAATATTCGAGACTTGAAATTCGAGCACAAACTATTTAAAATCTAATTTCGAAATAATTTTGTTGTGATTCTTCGATTTCGGATTTGAATGGAATTCGTTACAGATATAAGTTCGTAATTTAAACACCTTCAAGATTCTGATTTAAGATAATCAATAATAATAATAATAATAATATATATAATAATAATAATAATAAATAAATAATAATAAAATAACTAATAATAATAATAATAAATAATAATAATAATAATAAATAAATAATATATTAAAAATAATTAAAATAATAATACTATAATATATATAAATAATAAATAATAATAATAATAGATAATAATAAAATAAATAATAATAATAAGTAATAATAATAATAATAATAATAATAATAATATTAAAAATAATATAATAATAAATAATAATAATAATAATAATAAATAATAATAATAATAATAATAATAATAATAATAATAATAATAATAATAATAATAATAATAATAATAATAATAATAATAATAATAATAATAATAATAATAATATAAATAACATCCCTAAGTAAGCGACTTCTACCTCCAATCGGTGAGACCACTTCCAGGCGATCCCTTAAGTTTTTTGCGGAGGTTCATCTGATACAGTCCAGCTAAAAGAGAAATATTGCATGTTGACCCGCTGATTATTATTTTTCCTGCAATAACATAACACGTGCTCTCCTCGATCCAAGAAGATTAAATATATATATATATTATATATATACTATATATATATTATATATATATATATATATATATATATAATATATATATATATATAATTATATATATATATATAGTATATATATATATATATATACGGTATATATATTATATATATATATATATATTATAACATTTTAAATATAAAATATAAATTTAGGTTAATATTATATATATATATATATATATAGTTATATATTATATATATACTATATATATATATATATTTATATATATATATATATGTGTGTGTGTGTGTGTGTGTGTGTGTGTCTGTGCATGTGTGCGTGTGTGTGGTAATGTGTGTATGTCTGTAAGGGTGTGTGTGTGGTAATGTGTATATATTTGCAAGGGTGTGTGTGTGCGTGTTTTTTTTTTTTATTTATTTCGTCTAGTAAATTTTATTTTTCCCCAAAAATTTTAATCAGTGTCTCTGAAGATAAACCTCTGTGCCGTAGTTGGTCATATAATTAAACAAACTATTTTTCAAACATGTTTCAATCTGTTTCAATTTCAGTTGATAATTTGAAGTTTAAAATTTTCTTTACAATGCTGAAAATTGATTATCAATATTGCTCTCAAAATCAAAGCACCGAGAAGCTTTGTCATGCATTTATTAGTGTTAATTTTGATGTACAATTTCGGGTTACGTCCTAAATTCGCTCGATTGTTCGCAATTGTTCAATAAATCCTTTTGAAGAGATTTATTGTTCCTATAAATCAATCTATCTTCATTACATCTACACTGAAATAGATCTCATATATCAATTCCATTCTTCTTCAAGGATATTAGTATCTATATTTAAAAAGAAGGCAAATTAATAGTTGAAAATAGGAGAATAAAGGAAAAGAAAAATTGGATGAAGAAAAGATCAAATAGGAAGGTGAAAGATGGAGGAAGAAGAATAAAGGAAAAAAGCAGCAGAAAAATAAAAATAAAAAGTAAAATTTCGAGATCTTTAATCACTGGTGTGTTCAGGCTTATATGAAATTTTCGTATTTACTTGTGGTAATAATTATCGCTCTGTTGAATGTTCCTGTTTTTTCTTTTTTAGGTGTTTTTTTTTTACAGTTGTCACCACCACTCACGGGCAGAGCTCTATTCAAGGAGTGGGTGTGGCACACCTTAGATATTCATCAACTACCGCAAACTACGTAGATGAGCACAGACGCAAGCTTTAAAGTGGGAGAGATTAAATTCAGCAGAAAACACAGATGGAAGAGAATTCCACAGAAAAGAGGTGGCAGGAAAGAAGGAAGCACCGCAGCGAACTAGCTTGGAGTTACAAATATCAACACAAAACTCATGCGCTGACACAGCAACCCTTATGCTATGAGGGCGTCGTAAAGGTGGTGGTACGTGAGCGGAAAGCTCCGTCGAGCATCTGGCGTTGCGGTACCTATAGAAAGGAGATAAAGCACCAACATCGCGCAGCAAAGATAGAGGGTCAAGTAAACTGGAAAGTGCAGAACAGTTTATAAGTCTTTTGGCCTTTGACTTGACCCTATCCAAAAGCCGGGTGAAACAAGAGCTCCCCCCCCCCAGATATGAGAGCAGTACTCATACAGGGCGGATGAGGCCTTTGTATAGCTGAAGCAACTGGGAGAAGAGGAAAAAAAGTCTCACAGCCTAAAAAGAACTCCCAGTTTCTTTGAGGCGCCCTAGCAACCGTTGTGATGTGAGGTTTCCAAAACATTTTTTTGTTTATGTTAAGGCCAAGGATGTTTATATTGTCAACAGGAGAGACGAGAGAACCGTCGAAAGAGATAGGAAAGTTAGAAGGTGTCTTAGAGAGGAAGATTTGTAGAAGTTGGGTTTTTAAAGAATTGAATTTCACAGTTATACGACCATACCCGGAAATTCTATCCAGATGTCAGCGAGCATAGAATCGGAAAGATAAGACGAGAGGCAATTCTAGAAAGTAAAGAGGAAGCTGAATTGAAATGAGTGAAGAATAAAGGGTCGAGTCATCGGCATACGAGTGATAGAGTTAGATGTGCAGGTGAGATCATTAATGAAAAGTAGGAATAAAGTTAGAAATAAAGACAGAACCCTGAGGAACACCATATTGATAGAAAAAAAGAAGTCGCCCAATCAACAACAGCCGATATATTGAGCGATTTGAAAAAAAACTAGACATAAGTAGCCAAGAGAAGGAGGAACCATAAGGAGCTTGGAGAGGCAAGCGACGCGTGTCATAAAACCCGTCAAATGCCTTGGATATGTCATTAGCGCCACCACAGACAGTCTCTCCGTAGTTCCTGAGGGCAGAATACCATAAATCAGTTAGCTACTAAAGTATATCGTCAGTAGACCTCGAGCGCCGAAAGCCGTGCTGGCGATCGAAAGAAGTGAATGAAGAATTCCAGCGGATCTAAGAATAAGAGTTGAGAGGGTTTCAAAGATCCTTAGATAGAATACAAGTGGAGCTATAGGGGCCGATAGTTAGAATGATGAGCGGCTTCTTTTTTCGGACAGGTTGGACATGTGCGTGCTTCCACCACACAGGGAAAGTATTAGTATTGAGTCATAGAGAATATAGTTGAGCGAGGGGTGGGGTAAGCACGAAAGCACACACCCTCAAAACTCGGGGAGGAAATGGCCATCCTGGCCCACCCGCCTTCCCTAACGTTCCATAGATTTTCAGGAGCATATGCTCCGATCAAATGTAATCACAGGCAAAGGCATAGAGACACCTGATAGAAGAAGGAGGAGGAGGAGGAGGAATGCCAGATTCGTCCAGGGTTGAGTTAGAGGAAATAGGAGGCCGAAGAGATTGGCCTTTTCAGTCGAGAATTAGCAACAGAACCATAAGCATCGAATAAGAGGAGGAAAGACGATTTACAGAAGTTGTTAGAGATGTTTTGGCAAGAGGCCAGAAAGAATTATCAGTAGGGAGAACAAAGGAGGTTAGCGCACTTTCGTCTTGATGAAAGCCCGATTTGCTCGATGAAGAGTATCCCTTTAACGATTTCTAGCTTGAATGAAAATAGCAAGGTGATAGAAGAACGAGAATTTTCCACCCCCGATACGCACTGTCTCTAGCCTGAATGGCCAGAGAGCAAGCACGATCGAACCATGGATTATGAGGAGAGTGAAAGATTTAGTCGAAGAAGGAAATGAACCTGCCTCTCCCCATGCAACTTAACAAGCTCCCACCTTATCGCAGAGAGCCGAAGCGCTCATCAGAGTCAAAGCGTTATTCAATTATAGGTAGCGTAGAAGCGACGCAAGGCCACCCAATCGGCCCGATCAAAGTGCCAGAAAAAACGAATAGGTCAGGATGGAGCTGTTAGAGAGAAAGTATTAAAATTGAGAGATATAAGGTTGTGGTCAGATTAACCGATAGGAGAGAAAGTGGTGTATTTAAAGAGATAAGGACTAGTGGTGAAACATAGGTCAAGTGTATTTAAGAATTGGTTGTGACGATCCGGAATGTGTGTGGTTTCTTTCTTTATTTGGTTGCTCCAGATCGTTGAGAATGCTGAATGATTCGGCTTCCTCACCACCTAAATCAGTATGAGAGGACCCCAACTATTCAGTGTTGTGTACATTGAAATCTCCTAAATAGAGAACCTCAGTATTTGGACGAGACGATATAACAGTCTCGTGAGAAGTAGTAAGATATTCAAAAAATGCTTGAAAATCTTTTCTGTTAGGAGAACAGTAGCAGAAGCACAAGATTATTGTAGTAGAAGTAAGAAAGGTTTTAAGCCGTAGAACATCGAAATTAGGAGATTTCAGATTCTCGAGACGTGTTAAAGGAGTGTTTATGTTTACATAGACACATACTCCACCCTTCAAACGGAAATTATGAAATAAGTTGTAGTTGTATACATTAAACGAGTTAGATGATGAATTTTTAGCCATCTGAGTCTCAGACAAGAGCAAAAGGTTAGCGTTAGAGATAGAGAGGTGATTTTCCACAGAGGCAAAGTTATAGTTTAAGCCTCGGATGTTGATAAAGTCAATAGAAAGTCCGCGCCTGTTAAAATCTGCCATCCTACACGCACACACAGCCATAGAAAAACAAAAACAACAGTGGTGTGGTTTATTGGAATATCATTATGGAGAATAGTGTATGGGAACTCCTAATTAAGAAAAAAATTTCCTTCAACAGAATAATAAGTAGGCCCTTTCAAATGACTTTTCTTATTGGTTCGGATCAGGTCATTGTGTGTGAAAATACTGTTGTTAAATGAGATCAGCTTGATTATATATTTATATATATAAATATATATATATATATATATATATATATATATATAATTATATATCATATATATATATTATATATTAATATATATATTATATATATATATATAAGTTTATTTATCATAATTAATTATATATTGATATTATTATATATGGGGGCAAAGTCCAACTCCGCGTCCACGTCGTGCACCCCGGGCAACGAGACATCATAGATGTACTCGGCTAAAGGAGATATGGCTAGGGCAGGATAGGCCCAGCAAGCCACTGCCTGAAACAAATTGCTAGAAATACTCAAGCGCGAGCCTCGGAAGCCAGACGAAACTTTGGACGACGACCACGGCGAGATAATGGAACTATGAATCAGGAAAACACATTTAAAAATTATAGGTACGCTACAATAAATGTAGGCACCTATGGAGATAAGGAGGAGGAGATAGTGGACATCATGAAGGAGAGGAGGATAGATTTGTTGGGGATGGCGGAGATGAGGATGAGGGGTTCTGAGGAGGGTAAAGAGCTGGGTGAAGGTTATATTCTGATATACAGTGGAGTGAGAGAAGGGATAAGGAAACATGGTGTTGGAATGATAGTGGGTCCGAGACTATCACCATATATTCAAAGGGTGAAAAATATAAACGAGAGAATAATGATGTGTGTGTTGAAAATCGGGCAGAGGAAATATAGAATATTTCAAGTATACGCACCACAACAAGGACATTCAGAAGAGGAAAAAAATAGATTTATGGAGAGAATGGAGGAAGAGGTGGGGATGGAGGAGGAAGGAGAAAGAGTGCTGATGGGAGATTTCAATGCCAGAGTGGGAAAGAGAAGAGGAGAAGTGGAGAGAGTTTTGGGTGTGTGGGGAGAAGAGACAAGGAACCTGGAAGGGGAGAGATTGATGAATTATTGTATGAGGAATGATCTGAAGATTATGAACACCTTTTATAAGCATCGGGAGTCGCACATCTATACGAGATATAGGTGGAACCAAACAACCCAGCAATTTGATCAAAAATCGATAATAGACTATATGATAGTATCAGATAAGAGAATGATAAGAAATGTAAAGGTGATACCAGGAGTGTCGCTGGATGCAGATCATAGATTGGTGGTGGCAGATATGAAGATGAGAGGCGAAAGAACTGTAAGGAACAAAAAAGAACAGTGATCAAAGTAGAAAAGCTGGGTGAACAAAAGGAGAGAGAAAAGTACAAACAGAAAATGCAAGAAACCTTGAGAAGTGGAGTGGAAGATGAGGGGTTGCAAGATGTAATAAAAGAAGTTGCAGAGGAAACGCTTGGTAAAAGGTGGGTAGGAGGAACTAGAAAAAGACACACACCATGGTGGAACGAAGAAGTGAAAGATGCAATCAGAAAGAAAACGGAGAAAATGAGAAAATGGTTGAAAAGAAGAACGGGAGAAGCGAGAGAGGAGTATGTACAAGCAAGAAATGAAGCAGAAAGAATCAAGAGGAGGGCGAAGAAGGAGGAAACGGAGAGGATAGCGGCAGAATTAACGAGAGATGTAAATGAGGGGAAGAAAAAGCTTTTTAAGATGGCGAAAGCATATAGAAAACCGAAGAATAAAATCAGAAACATAAAGGATAGAAATGGAGAGATACTGGTAAAACCGGAAGAAAGGAATGAAAGGTGGACGGAACACTATGAGAACTTGTTAAACGTAGAATACGGAGAACAAGAAGAAGCGGTGGCGGACAGGGGGGAAGCGGAGGAGGGGAGAGAGGAGGAAGAGGAGATCACAATGGAAGAATATGAGAATGCTATAAAAAAGATGAAAAGGGGCAAAGTGCCAGGAGAAGATGGAGTGGCAGTAGAGTTGGTGATGGAGGGAGGAGAGGAATTGAAGGAGAGAGTTTGTAACCTGTTAAACATTTGTTGGAGAGAGGGAAAGT
This sequence comes from Trachelipus rathkii, assembly GCA_015478945.1. NCBI lineage: Eukaryota > Metazoa > Arthropoda > Malacostraca > Isopoda > Trachelipodidae > Trachelipus > Trachelipus rathkii. The sequence continues at coordinate 11,735 of JABUQX010098715.1, forward strand.
GCTGGATAGATGGGGGAAAGCTATAATAATACAAATAAATAAAGGTAAAGGAGATCCAAGCAACTGTGATAACTATAGAGGAATTTCATTGATAGAACACCTGGCAAAAATCTATGAAAGAATATTGAAGAGAAAGTTGAGAGTGATTGTGTAGCCGAGACTGGGGAGGAACAGCAAGGGTATAGAAGATTAAGAGGAACGACAGATCTTCTGTTTACACTAAGGATGGTTATGGAGAAGATGTTAGAATATGGCAAGAGTTTTTATGTTGCGTTTATTGATCTGCAAAAGGCTTTTGATTCTGTACCAAGGGAAAGACTATGGAGAGTCATGGAAGAAAATTATGGAGTGAGTGGTAGACTGAAGAAAGCAATAATGAGTATGTACGAAAAATGTAGTTGTAACATCAGAACGGAGTGTGAAAACGATATATGGTTTGAAGTAAGAACAGGAGTTAAACAAGGGAGTGTATTATCGCCTATATTGTTCATATTATATTTAGACGTGGTAATAAGTAAAGTGAAGGAGAGATTAGGAGTTTTTGATGGAGATATAATGGCTTATGCGGACGACCTAACATGTTGGAGTGAGGAGGAGGAGAAGATACGGGAGGTGGTGAGGTTGTTTGCGGAGGAGTTGGATGAGGCAGGGGTGAAGATGAATGTACATAAGACAGAGATATTAATGGTAACGGGAGGAAACGATGAAGGCATGAGGATGATGGTGGGGGAAGAGGAGGTGAAGGCGGTGGATTCCAGCGTCTATT
>JABUQX010098715.1:17500-20000 GCA_015478945.1 Trachelipus rathkii
CACTCTCCGCCGTGTTTCTGGCCACCACATACAGAGCTCTTGACTGAGCCGTTCTGTCTCTTAGCCACTCTCTCATTTTTACTGTCTTCTCCTTCACCACTCCTCTAACCTCTTCATTCCACCATCGCGTATGTCTTTTTCGCGTTCCTCCTATCCATCTTCTTCCTAAGGTTTCTTCTGCTGCTTTCATCACTACATTCCGAATGTCATCCACTATCTCCGCATTCATCATCTGTTCCATATTTACATTCAATCTTCCTTCATATTCTTGCCTCTTTCCCTGCTCTTTCAGTACCTCCATTTTAATCACGCTCCTTTTCTCCCCCGCCTGCAATCTCTCCGCCTTCATTCTTAAATCCGCCACCAACAATCTGTGATCAGAGTCCATAGACACTCCCGGCAATACCTTTACATTTTGCACTATTCTCCTATCTGATGAAATGACATAATCTATGACCGATTTCTGGTCAAATTTGTCTGTTGTGTTATTCCATCTGTACCTTGTAAACCTGTGTGAATCTCTTTGCTGGAAAAAACTATTCATGATTTTCATATCCTTTCTCATGCAGCAATCTATCAAGGCCTCTCCCTCCACGTTCCTGACCTCCTCTCCATACGGCCCCAATATCCTCTCCACTTCATTTCTTCTCCTCCCACTCTTGCATTAAAGTCTCCCATCAGCACAAATATCTCATTTTCTCTTCTTCCCACCTCCACCCTCTCTTCCATCATTTCCATAAACTCTCTTTTTTCCTCCATTGTGTGCCCTTGCTGTGGTGCATACACCTGAAACAAGTATAATTTTTTCCTTTTCATCTTGAAAGTGCATGACATAAGCCTCTCATGTATACACTCCACACCCTGCAAAAATGGTGACATCTTCGGTCCCACTATCATACCAACTCCGTGCTTCCTGACTCCCTCCTCCACACCTTTATACATCAACACAAATCCTCCCCCCAAATCTCTGCCCTTCTCCTCTCCCCTCACCCTCATTTCCGCCAGTCCCATTACGTCTATCCTCCTCTCCTCCATCATATCCAAGATCTCCTCCTCCTTTCCACTGTATGTAGCCACATTTAGTGTAGCACATCTAAATTTGTTAGAAGAATTGTCCTTATTCGTTTTCCAAAATCGTTTAAAGGGTCTGTTTCCAAAAGGTCTATGTGTATCCGAGGCTGGTCCAAGAGAATTGCAAGCAGGTTCTTTCAGGCAGCGGCTTGCTAGGCCTGTCCTGCCCTATATATATATATATATATATATATATATATATATATATATATAATAGATACCATATATATATATATATATATATATATTATAATATATATATTATATTATATATATAAATATATTATATATCATCCACTTTCTTTCCCCAAGACTGGTGTTAAGGTGTGATACATTCACCGGAAACAGAAATGTCGTCAATGTGGGGTTCATCCTTTGGCCCAAGTGGCCACAACCATAACCCTTACAAAACCCCGCCATTCTCTCCTATTATGCACCTTTCTTCTCACCTCTGATAAACTCTACATTTCCCTTCTACAGGTATTTCCTTTGCTTACTCATTCTACTTTTTTTTGGTCTCCCAGCCGGTCGATTCCAACACACTCACCACGATCATGCTCCTTTCCAACATGACCAAACTTATACCATCTCACTGTACTTTCATTTATTTTCTCATTTACCCCTTTCTTCACACCACACAACTCTCTAATACGTCCATTCCTCATGTCACTTTTTCTCACAACTAACACGCACCTAAGATTGTCCATCTGAACATATTGTACTTGAAATCTATACCTCTTATTCCAGACTATGGTCCCACTACTATAAATTAACACAGGGAACAGCATACCTTAATGTGAACGCTAGCGCACTTAAGATTTAGAGACCTTTAAACATTCCACAAACGATTTATTGTACAGGTATAGCTCCTGTCATTCACAACATTCTTATTAAACTCTTGTAGTCATTCGTTCCTTTTTCATCACATATATCTTAAATATTTAAACTCAGACACATGTTCCAGCTGCAGAACATCCAAGATAACCACACCGAAGACTATCCTCACTCACAACCATAACTTTACTATTATCTACGATTACTTTCAAACCCCTCCTTTCACACAGACTTCCAAATCTCTCTTCCATTCCTCTCAAACTCTCTCCAGATTCAAAGCACAAAAAACCAAATCATCCGCATAATAATAGTGGATGACGCAATCTTACACTCGCTTTCCATTTCCTCCATCATCCCACAATCAGCTCCTACAACCATCCCCCGCTAATTCTTTTATAACGCCCATTCATTACAAATTGAATAAAGAAGGAGAAATAACACATCCCTGCCTCACTCCGCTATTAATATTAAACAAATCACTTTCGAAACCATTTATTCTTAAAAACGCTTCACTATCGTTATACATGCTTTTGAATCCATTCAGAGGCCTACAACCAACACCATATATCACTAACACCTGCCATAGAGCTTCCCT
>JABUQX010098716.1:12500-19526 GCA_015478945.1 Trachelipus rathkii
TTGTTTTAATTTATTTATTACCACAATTTTTGAGAAGATATCATAATATCATATTTCTCCACTTTTCCATTGTTGTATTTCAGATTATTATGAGCTTGAGCTTTACAAACTTATTAAACATTACTTTAGTTTTTTATATTTTCATTCTAAGTTCAACTCTTAATCGATATATTTAAATATTCTACCATGATTTTTAGTTGTCCAGAGGAGATGAAGTAAGGCGAGGAGAGACTATATTTCCCGATCATCTGCAAGTCCTAAGAATGAACTCAGATAATTACCATTTACATTTGATTCTGATTAATTCCCAGTCTAGTGTTCTATGTAAATACCATCTCCAATACCTCAGTAAATAGTTGGGTGAGATCGTATCGCTAAGTCTAACTTTTCTCTCAATTTTTATTTTTTTATTGTGTGTGTAGCAAAAAGAAAGAAATTGTTTTCTTAGACTAATATTCTTTATGAATTTATAGATAGTTTTGTTTATTACTTGATTACCCAGTGCATTTATAACCGAGCTTATGCTCACAGAGTCAAAAACCTTTTTAATATCTATGAATGTAATGCAAAGTGGTAATTCATTGCATCTTTCTATAAGTTATTGAACTACTTGGTAGATGGTCGTCGTACTATAATCCACTGCTGAAGCCAGCCTGTTCGAGTGGTTGGTTGTAATTCAATTGTAATGTTATTCTATTGGTTATAATTTTTGTGAAAATCTTGTAGACTAACTTACTAGAATAGGACTTGATTAGATCGGTAGGCTTTTAAGATCGTCATTGTCCTCCTTTTTTTGAAAAAGTAGTATTACATCAAGTTCCGTGCCGAGGCATTGAGAAACGAGTTTTTTTAACGCCTTAGAAACATAGTGTATAGTTTGGCTTAGGGTTTCCAATCAGGTCTCAACAGCCTCTTTAATGGTATCTATTGTGTTGCCGACGCCACCCGGAATCTTTCGCCCACTGTCATAGACTTTAATGCTTTGAGCTTACCCCCAGTACAGATATGTTGTGGAATTTCTTTAACATTTTCATTGTAACTATTTTGTAAAGTTCTGTGTAAAATTCTTCAACTATATTTTATATGTTTTTATGTATTATTTAATTGCCATTTTATGCATTGAGTACTGCTCATTTTGTTGTTTTCCTATTGCAGTGCATTGTTTCGCCTATTTTAGAGATTTATTGTTTTCAATAGCATTTGATGTAAATTGATGTAAATTCCTATTTCTTTCCTAAGATCCCTGTATATAAGTTTTTTAGTTCTGTCGCATTTATTCTTTCTCTAACATTGCTGCTAATGCTTCATCTTTTTTCTTTTCTTAACATTAAATTACAACCAACATGCAGCAAGTAGAAAGATGGAAAAAGATTTTACTTTGACATCTTCCTGAGTCTCTTTGTAGTCCCAATACCTTATTTATTGTTTCATTATCAATGTCAACAACAATTTTTTTAAAAAATCAACATATACTTTAATTTGATTTAATTTCAAGTCGAAATTTTCCCTGTTTTTGGATGTGATTTCGAACGTGCAAACAGACTATTTCTTTTGAACCAAAATGGTTCTGTGTTGTTTGATTTATTATTATCTTACTTCTTACCAGTGATCGCAAAGAACGGAGAGAGAGAATCGGTCTAATTGCTGTAGATCGGCGCTGTTTTGACTTTGGTTGGTTTGCTCCTGTAACCGGAGCGCGAGGCAGAATGCATGTAGCCTCGCAAGGGGTGCACCACGCATCCTTCTATGAATATATATTATTATATAATGATATTTATAGTTATATACATATTATTATTTATTAATATATAACTATATATACCAGTGTGCGTCTGGTCTTAATTAGATATTGCGTATATCGTTAGATTATCAGGTATATATATATATATTAGTAACATATATATATATATTATATTAAATATATATTAATAATACTATATATATAAGGGGTATATATATAATATATATATATATAACATTCATATATATACCGTATAGGTATATATATGGTTATATATATATAAGGATACCTATATATAGTATATATAGAGCTATATATATCTATATATACCATATATTATAATATATATATTAGGAGAGAGGGGGATATATATATATATATAGTAAATTTAAATATATATTTATAATATATTATATATATATATTATATTAGTATATATAATATATATATATATATATATTACTATATATATATATATATAGTGGATCTATAGTGTATATGAGGCTTAGATGTTTACCAAAGTATAGGTATATAGTATATATAGTATATATATATAATATATTATTGTATATATATCATTAGGGTAGAATATTATAGTTAATATACCATTATATTATATATAATATTATATATATAGGGTATAGTAGAATATAGAGTTAAAAGTTATAAAAATATATAATATATCTATAATACTACTATATATATATATATATATAATATAGAATATATTATTATTAATTACCCTATTATGCAATGTATTTTTTAAAGGTGGTCCTTTCTCTGTTGCGTTCATATCTGTCTCACACATCATCTGACTATCCTATTTCTACCAGTCTTTAATCCACAAATATATATATATATACATGATTAAAGTACACACCTCACTTCTAGATAACACACCTTACAGACATACCTACTACTCATCATCCCTGTGTGCGGGGGAGAACGAATTTCCCACATCGTATGTCCTGGGTGTCGTAGTGGAATCTGGAATGGGGCGGTGGTAGTTGGGTTGGCTGCCCACTGCCACCTATCTCTTGCTAGGAATTCTGATGCATGCCTCGGAGATGGTCGTGGATCGCCGTAGAGAGCGACATTCTAACGGTTCGGGCCGAAATTGTATGAAATACCGTATGGGTAACATGGAAATGTCAGAGGAATAAATGTTGAGCAGGAAGAGGTAAGAGGTGATGGATGTATTTTAGAAAGGGCAAATTTGATTTTGCTCGCTGTGATGGTAACTGAAAACAAAGATGAAAAGGAATGATAAGTTAAAATTGAGTGGTGTGATGTGAAATGTGTGCGTGCTGTGTGATAGAGAAAATGAGAGAGGGAGAGAGAGGAGTTTGCAATTTTGATGAGTGAGCTGTGGTACAAAGCTATATGGTAGACTTTGATTGTGTTGAGTCCTAGAATTCTAATGGTTAATATTTAGGTTTTGAAAAAGGTCCAAGGGGTGTGTGTGGTTTGGGACGTATGGTCCAGCTGAGGGAAACGTTGGAAGAGAGTAAAATGAAATATTGTTTGATAATTTTGAATGACTGTTCTGGATGGGGTGAGTAGTGAGCTGTTCAGATTTGATAGTGTTGGGCTGAGCTGAATGGTTGGGAATTAGGGTGATGCAAAAAGATGGGATGGTAAACAGGTGGTTTTTGGGTAGGGGGGAGAAAAAAATGAGCAATGGGTAGAGAAGGTTGATTGATTTCTGTGAAGAGAGAGTATGTGTGTAAACTAATACTTTCTTCTTTAAACACAAGAGGTATCCATAAGTAGGTAGTATTTCGCTAAAGAGTTTTGGGTGGGTAGGCAGGCCTGGTTATCGAAGTGAAAGAGTATGATTGAGTTTTTGTGGTGTTGGTGGAAGAAGAGTAAATTTGAAGTATGTGTTTGGGGATGTTAAATCAGTGAAGGGGTTTTAATGGGATTATCATGTTTCATTATAGTTGTTCTGATGGTAAAAATTAAGTAGTGGGGGCTTGGATGGAAGAGGGAAGGTGATACGAAAGGAAAGAAGAGGTAAAATTAAGAGTGAGAAAGTTAAGTGAGCAAAGAGAATACAGGAGGGAAATAAGTAAGAGCGCTCTCAGCTAGTAAAATGCGGTTGAATGTGAACAAGCTGATACAGAACAAATGCTGGGGGAACTCCTTCTCGAAATAAACATGGATATATATACATAGGAAAGTGTGTGGATTGCTAAGAAGATTAGGAAGTAAAGAATGTTAAACGGAGCTGATGGGGACAATGAAAGGTGATGGAAAAGCGGTTAAAGGAAAGTTGAAAAAGAAGCGTGGTCTGAATGTACTAAAAAGCAAAATGATGGAGTTTTCAAATAAGAAAGATGCTTGGAAATTAATATTATAGGAGGCAAAAAAGATTTAAAATTACATATCTAGGAGAAACAAAAAGAGGTAAAGTGAATAGTTTGGAACGGAGGATGAACTGAGAACATACCAAGGTGTAACATAGGAAAAGTCTTGCTGGGATAAAGGACAACGCGAAGAAGTTAGAATGAGAAATAAGGGGAACTGCTTAGAATATAATTGAATAGGGATGGTGCTTTTGTAAACTGATGAAATGGATGTGAGGGGAGGGTCGGAGAATGCACCACATTTGAAATTAATGAATAGTCTTCAAATTCAACAGTCATACTGAAGAGGTGTTAGTTGAATCGTGTGTGGGGTTTTTGATCGGTGCAAAGAAGGAATAGGTATTTTTAGGGATAAGGTTTTATTTTAGGGAGGAGGTAATGGGGTAGGGTGAGTGAGAAATGTTGAAGAATGGTAAATCTTTTGCAGGTATAGATGAAATTATACTGTTGAAATATCGAGAAGCGGAGGGCGAGCATGGTGATGATTGATTTGGAAGTTGTGTGTAAGATATGAAGATATTTTAGAAGAGTTGTATGGAATTTTTTACTCTATAGAAACTATGAATGCCAAAACAAAGTATAATGTAGCATATAATAGTACTTTTGTATAATAGAAATACTAAAAAATGGACATTGTAAAAATTAATTATAGTAAAAAATATGGTAGTTTATTGAGGTGTTGGTAGTGTGAAGGTTATAAGTGTCTCGGATTGACTTTGGTCTCATGGTATGCTGGATCTGGAACGCCCAATGTCTGGCTTCGACAATGGATTGGATGGAGATGACGTATTTGGGTACCGGAGGAGTGTATATTTATTGGGGTGACTTTATGTTATAGTTACTCTGGTGCCGCTGCTGGGAGCCACGAGAGATGGGAGAATACAGTTATGGAGTGAAGCTTTAACGAGTTAGTGGAAGCTGATACTGATTAGGATGGCGATCGGGTTGTGAAGTGATGTTCTGTGTAGTCGTCATGAAGAGAAATAGGACGCCAGTGACTTGTATCGAAGCGCTCGGTCATATAAGATGAGAGGTGGTGGGCGTTTGGTGTAGACAGTTAGGGAACCAGCAAGGGATCAAGTGATGGGTGGTGTAGGCATAGAGTGGGTGTACGCTATATGAGGAGCCTCACTGAGTAGATAGTCGTGTAGAGACGGGGAGAGGTGTGGGAATGGAGAGCGAATTGAGCCGGGGTCTGTCATCTCGCTATCGTAAGTAAGAAGTTGGCCGAGAAGGAAGATATGTAATGAGATATTGACACACACACAATAACTATATATTGTATAGTATGATATGCCGGTAATTGTCTTGCGTGTAAGATGAAGTTGAGAAGGGCAGTAGTGACTAGGGCGTGAGGATGGAGTGCTGATGCAGAGCAGGCAGTTGTTATAGAAGGTGGATCTATCGGATTTCGGTGGAATCTGTTTGCTGTTGGAGGGGATAGCCTGACTAGGAGTTTTATAGGGTAATGAGGGATAGAGTTAGAGTGGTAGACGCTATGTGGGCGAAGTTTATCTTGTTCCGAATGTTGGTTAGGAGACTATCTTAGTAGTAGAGACAGATAGGCAGTGTCTCTGTGGGGTGTGTTATTCGGCAGGTATTGTGCAAGTGGGAAAAGCCTTGAATATTAAGTTATAACTGGTCGTACAATTCGGTCTCGTGATGCGTGGCGTGGAGGTGACCGGTGGTGGGTAGGTATAGTGTCTGCCGGCGGCGTCAGCGGCTGTCGTCAAGGGTATAGTGAGGCTAGGCTGGTGGGCAATCTGTGAGCGTTGGCGATGAGTGCAGCGGTTGGTCTGACATGATGAACGGGACGCTTAGGGTAGGCCGCAAGTCCAAAAGATTCGTGGCAGGCTAAGGGCGTTTGGCCGCAGGATGGAATTAGATGTAGACTAGTGTCTACGTATAGTTGCGCTCGAAGAGATCGTTTAATGTACAGCTGGAATCAATCAAAAGTAGATAATGGTGGTATGGGCGATAGTGAGCGTTGGTGGTAAAAAGAATAAATGGGGTGGTCAATGGTGATTAGGTATTAGGATTAATTTGAGCGAAGTGAGAGACCGGGATTGTGTCATGTCTGCTCTTGGTTATTTCACATGTGTAATGATGGAATGGGGTTAATGAAGAAAATTCGAAGGTGGGGAGATGGCAGGAAAATGGTGTTTAGAATGAGATGGAGAGGATGGGAGGGGAGTTGGGAGGGTGCCCTACCTAATATTATGCGGATGATTTGGTGTTCTGTGTGGCGAATCTGAAGAGATTTTTGAGAGGATTGGTGGAGAGATTTTGCAGGTATGTAAAAAGGAGGGGTCTGAAAGTAATAAACAGTAAGATAAGAGTAAGGTTTATTGGTTGTGGAGTGAGGATCGTAGAGTGAAAGGAGTCAGCGGGGTGAAGTTTTATGTTAGATGATGAGGCAGCTGGAGCAAAGTAATCATGAGTTTAAATATTTGTAAGGGTATTTTTGTTGGAAATGTGAGTAAGGGAACGGATGATGCAGAGGTAGTAGGGAAATTGTGAATGGGCAGGAAGCATGGCTGGCTGCAATTAAATTATAATCGTTGGTTGATGTTAATAAGGACTTTATTCTTCACGTGATGAAAAGGGTCTTACATGAGGAGTATGTTGTTTAGTGTGTTATTGAATGGTGTGGAGACTATTATGGTCTGGAATATAGAAGTTAGATTCCTAAGTTCAAAATGTTGTTCAGATGGACAATGCTTATTGGTTATGCTAGGCTGAGAAAAAAAGAATTAAAAATAAGAGAATGAAAATGAACGTATTAGAGAAGTTTGTGTGGTGGAAGAAAGGGGGTAAATGAGGAGATAAATGAAAAAATGATTGAGATGGTTTTAGTCATATGGAAGAGGATGAATGAAGAAAGTCGGTTGGTTAAGCGGGATGTATAGTGGAGAG
>JABUQX010098717.1:12500-17500 GCA_015478945.1 Trachelipus rathkii
ATCGATTCCCAGCATGGCTGAAATGCTTAAAAGGGGTATTTTATCAATACCTATCAATACTGCGAGCAGTGCAGTTTACTTTATCAATAAAATATGAACCCCCGGTTACTAAGTATTTTTCACCTTGTGCGGTACCCTGCTAGAGTGTGAGCGGGAAGAGCGCGGCATGTCCTATCTTGGTGGGTGCATATATTCACCATAGGAAGTATTGTCGTATTGTTCTTTTAGCTCATCGTAGGGTAGTGGTCAAACACATACGCATTTATCTGCTAGGGTCCAGGTTCGATTCCCAGCAGGGTGAAATGATCAAAAGGGGTATTTTTATAAATATATATATATATATATATATATATATATATATATACTTCTAATATATATATATATATATATATATATATATATATATATATATATATATATATATATATATATATATATATATATATATATATTTATTTATCATACACCTTCTTTCCCCAAGACTGTGGGTAAGGTGCGTAGTAGAAGAATATGACACAAGTCGAAAGAAAGCCCAGCCTTACCGCCCCCTTTATACCTATTGGTGAGAACTCGTCGCAGTCAGAAAATCCACCCTAGAGCTTCACGGTACTGCGACGGACTCTCACTATGGCATCTTGTCAGTGTGGGGTTCATCCCTTGGCCAGGTGGGCCACAACCATACCCCCTCACAAAACCCAGCCATTCACTCCTATTATGCACCTTTCTTCTCGTCTCTACCAAACTCACATTTCTCTCCTCCAGGCATTCGTTTACTGACTCAATCCACTTTTTCTTCGGTCTCCCAGTCGGTCGATTCCCAACACACTCACCACTATACATCTATTTAACCAACCGACTGTCATCCATCCTATCCACATGACCAAACCATCTCAACGTACTTTCATTAATTCTCTCATTTATCCCTTTCTTCACACAACACAACTCTCTAATACGTTCATTCCTCATTTTATCAATTCTTCTCACACCTAACACGCCCCTAATATTGTCCATCTGAACACATTGTACTTTAGATCTATACCTCTGATTCCAGACCATCGTCTCAGAACTATACATTAACACAGGTAACAACATACCCTCATGTAATACCCTAGCGCACTCAAGACTTAGTCCTTTCACATCCACCAACGATTAATTGCACCAGCCATGTTCCTGCCATTAACAACTTTCCAACTACACTCCGCATCATCCGTTCCCTTTTCATCCAGCATATATCCTAAGTATTTAATCTCAGATACTTGTTACAGCTGCTCACCATCTAACATAACTTCACACCGAGGACTGTCCTCACTCACAACCATAACCTTATTCTTATCTACGTTTACTTTCAAACCCCTCCTTTTACACACCCAGCCAAATCTCTCTACCAATCCTTTCAAACTCTCTTCAGATTCACCACACAAAACCAAATCATCCGCATATAATAGGTAGGGCACCCTCCACTCTCTTCCATTCTCCATCATTCTAACGCCATCCCCTGCCACCCCCACCTCTTATTCTTTCATAACCCCATCCATATACAAATTGAATAACCAAGGAGACATAACACATCCCTGTCCCACTCCGCTATTAATATTAAACCAATCACTTTCAACTCTATTTATTCTTTCACAGGCTTCACTATCGTCATATATACTTTTGCTTTCATTCAAAAGCTTACCACCAACATCATATATGACTAGCACCTGCAATATAGCTTCCCTATTAATCCTATCATAGGCCTGTTCCAGATCCATAAAGCCTAAATACAATTTATTCTTCTTCTCCCTCATTTTCTCAATCATTTGTTTTAATGTAAAGATTTGATCCACACATCCTCTACCACTCCTAAACGCACCTTGCTCTTCAGAATCTGTGATTCAATCAATAGACACTCTCGTAAAATATCCACATATCTTCCCTACAACACTCATTAAACTAATTCCCCTATAATTCCACAGTTCCCATATATATATATATATATATATATATATATATATATATATATATATATATATATATATATATATATATATATATATATATATATATATATATATATATATATATATATAAATTATTTTACCTCCTAGATTAGAGGGCTCTGCCCGTGAGCGGTGGTGTTAACTGTAATATATATATATATATATATATATATATATATATATATATATATATATATATATATATATATATATATATATATATATATATATATATATATATATATATATATATATATATATATATATATATATATTGTGAATAGATTTTGTTCCTTTTAAATTTCAATTTATAGTCAAAAAGAAAAATCCATATGTTCAGCTTCATATTTTTTTAAACACACAGACGTTTCGGAAGACTTTGTTTCCATTATCAAGCAGCTGTATTAAAATATTTTTAAAAATTACAAATAAGAAACGTCGTTATATACACCTACAAAAATTTGAATTTAACGACGGGCCTATAAAATTAAACAATTAAAAAATATAAAAAGAATAAAAAAAATAGAAAAAAAAATAAGAAAAGGGTCAGATTAAAATGCAAAATTCTAATAATTAAAATTTCTTTGAAAATTATTATTAAGGACAAAAAACAATAGTAAATTCAAATTAAATGTCACAAAAGAGAAGCAAACACACAAATATCATTCATTAACTATGATTAAACTTACATTGGAAATTTCATAATAATATTGTTATCCATCAAAATAATTTAAAAAAATAATGTCATAGAAAACTATACTTTTAGGGTAAACACTTTTAATAAAAATTTTTAAGTTTAATTTTGACTCTTTTGAAGCTAATAAAATAATAAAATATTATTTTCTTTAATTAAGCATATATATATATATATATATATATATATATATATATATATATATATAACAAATAAATATATTTTTATATATATATATATATATATATATATATATATATATATATATATATATATATATATATATATATATATATATATATATATATATATATAATATTTATATATATATATATATATTTATATATATATATATATATATATATATATATATATATCAAGGGGATTATGCGATGCATTTTCGAAAGATTAGAATATATATGTATAATATATGTAATAATATATATATATATAATAATAATAATATATATATATATATATATATATATATATAACTTATGGGTATAGATATATATATATATATATGTATATAATATTTTTTTACTTACATAAATGCTGTCGTTTAATTTTAAACATTTTAACATTATTTCAAAGTAAAGTCCATTTATCTTTCTTGCTTTGAAAATTTGTTAATTGCATTTGCATAAAATGGGTGACTGCATTAATGTATCAAGGAGGTTCTTTCCAATGGAAAGAAGTGCTAAATTTGCAAGTCGATATTGGCCTTGTTTTGATCTTTTATATGTTTGAATTATTCTGAGAGCAGAGAAACTTCGTTCTACGGAGGTTGCAGCACTAGGGATAGTGATTATAAGCAATCCCATTTTGTACAATTCTGGTAGTGCTGTTTTAAGCTTATTTTTCTTTATTATGTTAAAAAGTTGGGATGGATATTGTCCTTCAAATTTTTTATCGAAATAAACACAATTAGTTCATTTTCCAGTCTAACGAAATCAAATGTGTCTGAATGAATGTCCTTTAGCATATTAAATGTAGAAACAAGGAAATTCATCTTATATTCAGTAAACCTCTGAGGATTTAGTAGAGACGCAGGGTTCAAATTATTCAATGTGGAAAATCTTTCATCAATCTGTACGGCCGTCATATCAATGATTTCGTCGAATAAGACCTTTATTGAAACCTCAAGTGGTTGTTCTATGCGCCGCGTTTTACTTGGAATAATTCCATCTATATCATTATAGTAATGTACAATTTCAGCCCACACGAAATCCCAAATTTTGCTGAGATTCTGGATATGAGTCTTCGTTTCTTCAATTTTTTTTACAGCAGTACTGAATATTTAAAGATTTAGACTGCAATATATTAAAAAGTATTTCTGTATAGCTGAAAAGTCCACTGAAAATTAATAGCAGTGTGGAGAAGAAAAGGAAGCTTCAATAAATTTTCAATAACGCAAGAAAATTCATCCATTGTTAATAAATAATCAGTACCTCACACTAAAAACCAAACCTAAAAAAAAAAAAAAAAAAAAAAAAAAGCAGATATATATATAATATATATATAAGTATTTATACATCTGCTATATATCTGTTGTATATTATATATAATAATATATAATTATTTTAAATTTTTAATATATATTTAATATATATATATATATAATTATATATATATATATATATATGGCTATTAAAAGAATACACGAAACAACAACCAAAAGTGATAAAGGTATAAATCAAACTAAACAGAAACTGCAAGCCTGACGCTTATCCTTTTAATTTAATAAATGAAACTTCTTTCACAAAACTAAGAATTTTTCTCACATGCGCGCCCCTGAGTAAATGTGTTATTTATCGTCGTAGTCAACGCATACTTATCTATGTTATTTACATTGAAAAAAATAGATAAAATTAAATTTCATAATTCTAAAAAATATTAAAAGAACAATATAGCATATTATTGTCGATGCATTAGGGTAAAGCGGTGCTTACCTAGCTTACCTTAATGACCAAGTCGTGATATATATATATATAATATATATATATATAATATATATATATATATATATATATATATATATATATATATATATATATATATATATATATATATATATATATATATATATATATATATATATAACGAAATAATTTATAGAGGTTTTGCTTCAACTCAAACTCTATTAATGTAAAGAACAAAGTAATTTAAAACCACTAAGAAATAAACAGGTGGGATATTAAAATTTCTTTAAAAAAATTAAGAAGTTTACGTTTCGAGACTTTAACTCAGTCTCCTCCTCAGAACTAACAAAGAAAATAAATTTAATTTTAACAAAATTAATGAAAACTAAAAATAAAAAGTAA
>JABUQX010098717.1:27500-42219 GCA_015478945.1 Trachelipus rathkii
TATATATATATATATATATATATACTACGAGTCATTCATTTTTATTTCATACTTAAACATTTTTATTAAAAACATTTTCGCGAACCTAAAACTGTAACTCATTACAGACATCTTTTATATTTTACTTAATACTTTTTAATTTATAAATTTTTAAAAATTGTATGTAAGAAGAAAAAAACCAGAGTGTCTGATATATAAACATTTTATTTTACTACAATTGTACGAAATTTTATTAAAAACATTAACATTACATACCTTAAAGCAGTAAATCAGTAAATCAATAGAGGTGTTACATAGCAACAAGGGGGTTAGTATGCTTTTGTTTTACTGCTTTACTGCTTTAACTTTAATGTTTTACTGCTTTAACTCAATATGTTTTACTGCTTTAACTCACATTTTAATTAAAATTTAACATGACCTTAAAGCAGTAAATCAGGTAAATCAATAGAGGTGGTTTCATAAGCAACAAGGGGGTTAGTTAAATGGCTTTTTGGTTTTTACTGCTTACTGGGGGGCCTTAACCTCTGTTTTTACTGGCTTTAACTCATGGTTTTTACTGGCTTTAACTCATATGTTTACTGCTTTAACTCATATATTTTTTAAACATTACATACTTAAAGCAGTAAATCAGTAAATCAATAAGACATGCTACATATCACCAAAGGGGATTAGTATGCTTTTGTTTAACTGTTTTAAACTGCTTTAACTCATGTTTAACTGCTTTAACTCATATGTTTTTAACTGCTTTAACTCATATAATTTACTGCATTAAATACCTTAAAGCAGTAAATCAGTAAACTAAATAGAGGTGTGACCTAACACCAGGGGGGGATTAGTAAAAATGCCTTTTGTTTTACTGTTTACTGCTTTAACTCATGTTTTACTGCTTTAACTCATGTTTAACTGCTTTAACTCTCATATGTTTTACTGCTTTAATCATATGTTTTGCTGCTTTAACTCATATATTTATTAACATTATGTTTTTTTAATTTTGTTTTAATACTTTTTATTTATTTTATTATTATTTTTATTTATTTTTATTACTATTTTTATTATTTTATTATTTTTTATTTTTATTTTTATTATTATTATACTTAGTGTTTTTACTTCATCCTATTGTTATTATTATTAGAACACACATGCACGCACACACACACACACAGCAACCACCACACAATTACACTTATACACACATTCACTATGACACTTATTACACACATTCACTATGACAACTTACATTTTACCATAGAACTTACATTTAACACTTACACACCCACACACACAGACAGATTTACACTTACCTCACACATCAGATTTTACTTCACACGCAGATTTAACTTAACTCACACAGATTTTACTTCCTCACACACAGATTTACTTACACTCACACACAAATTTACTTACACACACCACAGATTTACTTACACACAAACAGATTTACTTCACACACACACACACCCACACACACGCAAACTCACTTACACATATAAACGTTAATTTATTAAAACATTTTAATGTTTTTAATTAAAAAAAAGTACATTAATATTACTCATTCAAATAAATCAACTAAAATTATTTCAAAAGTTTCTTAAAACTTCTATAATAAATCAATCATTATGTTTTGAACAAAGATTTATTATTAACTGTTAATACTTTTGTTTATAAACTTTTATACTATCAGTTTTAAATAAGCTTTTACTAAAATTTTTTAAGAGAGTTATAAGAATCATATATTTTTTTACGTACCTTTTTTCAATAAATCAGTAGTTTAGTATTGTCAGCCCTAGCAACCCTCTACACCAGCTATGCCACTTTTTGTTCTATTGAAACTTATGCTTTAATGCAATCTTTAGCCATGTTAAATAAGTATAAAATAACAAAAATAAGTTTCTTCTCTGCTACCATAACATGTATTTTTTTAAAATCATTTTCTAAGTTCTTATTTAAAAAATAACAATTATTCACTTACATTTATATATTCGCTCGATGTTAACTAAAAATATTTCAAAGTTTTTTATAATAATTCGAATTTTCTTTATTATATTATTATTATTATTTCTATGTACATTGACAATCCCACCACGAGAAAACACAACAACCCGGACTCCTAACAGATACGAAACTGACCTCTCTCTGTAAAAATGTGTTGAAATAACTAGTTTAGGCCTAAATTTAGGATAATCCTTTTGTAGCCCGGGGCGGATTTAGGCCTAATTCAGGTCAAAATATAATTTCAAACTGACCTTTTTCTGTAAATGTGGTGCAATAAATTTAGGCCTAAAATTTAGGCCTAATTTTAGGATAAAGGCCTTTTTGTATCCCATGCTGCTTTAAGCCTAATACCAGGGCCAAAAGGTAATTCCAGTATAGAAAAGATATTATTGTTATTTATTATTTATTTTTATAGATATATTTCAAACTGAAACATGCTGGATCGGTAAGATCCTTAAGCAGGTAAAAAAGGAAATGTTTTTTCCCCTTACTTGTTGATTTGTCGGAGTAAATCCTTATTCTCTTAAATGACCTCGTATGTGATTGGTCGAGATTATTTTTTCGTCTTTTGAAAATTAACTTTGGTTTCTTTAAACTTGTAATTTGAGCGGTGTGTTTTTATTATCTTTTTAGACCCTTCCCATCAATCCTTACCCCTCCATTTTAAAAAATCCCATAGTCCCCATTTTTTTAAAAAAGCGCCGGCTGGTTTTTTTTTTTTTTAAAAAAAAAAGGGGCCCCGGGGTGGTTTTGGGGGCCCCCAAAAACCCAAACACAGTTTTTATCCATCATCCTTGAAATTTTGTTATAAAAGTGTTTTTATTTTTACTAAGTGTAAATCATATTTTTTAAATAAATAAAAATACTTAGCATTGAGGAAATAATTATTAAATTTCACTAGATAATAGATAATAATTAAAATTCCACTAGATTAATAGTAAGATTCAACGTGGAAGCAAAACGCAAAGAAGGCCGCCCGCCAAGCGCGACCTCGGTTGGGCCGGAAAAAAACCGACGCAAAAAATTGAAACCCCGCCCGCGTAAAAATATATAAACGCGGTCGCGGAAAAATATGGAGCGGGGGTAAATTTTTTTCCCCCAAAAAGGGTGGGGGTTTTAGGGGGCACCAAAAATACATATTCCTTATAGAGGGTTTTTTTTATTTGATATCCTTTTTTTTTATTTTTTTTGGACCCAACCCCATCCCATTTCCACCTATTGTAATTAAATAAAATTTAAGGTTTTTGTGGTTCTTGGTTTTTATCCAAGGGTAAAATATAAAAAAACGAGGAAAAACCCTTAAAAAACAAATAACATTGGGTTTTTTCCTTATTTTCCCCCGCCCAAATTTTTAAAGTTTTTATTTAAAGTCCCCTGGTAATATCAAGTGTTGTATTAACAAACCAAGGGAGAATATTCTCGATGGTTTGCCGAATTGCCATACAAAATCTGGAATATAGAAGAGGTATGAACTTACATACTTCGATGTAAATTTGAAGTATATAATGATATGATACCAATACTGGAAATCCATAAAGAGAAAATACGGTTTGTACAATGAGGGGAAGTTTATTATGTCATGTAACACGCATTGTGGTATTTTTTTTTAAAAATTTAAAAAAAAATTTAATATAAAGTCTAGAGATAAAATGGTTAATAAATATTTTTTTTTTTTTTTAAAAGGATTAAAAAAAAACCCCAACCTTTTTTTTTTCCCAATTAACCTTTTTTTTTTTAAATTACCCAAAAAAAGAAGGGAAAAAAAAAAAAAAAATTTTAAAAAAAAAACCGTAAAAGAAACAAAAAACCATACCCCACCCTTTTGAAAGGGAGGGAAATTGGGAAATAACTTCCTATACATTAAACTCTTATTAGTCCCGTTAATATAGGGTTTGTTTTTTAAACTTTTTAAAGGGGCATAATAAAAAACTTTTTTGTTTTTTTTTTTACAAATTCTAAAAGTAATAAAAAGGATCTTTTAAAGGCAATACCACTAGAAAGGGAAAGAACCAGGGCCCCTACGTCCCCACAAGCCCCGGAGTATTTTTTTGGGTTCCCCTAATTTCCCCTCAAAGGATATTTATATATACTTTTTTTAGGAAGAATAAATATAAAACAAAAACCAAACCTTGCTTTTTTGCCCCTAAACAAAACAAATGGTTTCCCCTCCTCTTGTCTAAACGTTTAATAAATGTTTTTTTTTTTTTTTTTTTTTTTTTTTCAAGTAAAAACTTACCCCCAAGTTTGGGGGGGATAAATGGGTTTAATTTTTTTCCACTCTCCTTATAATAAATTAAAAAAAAAATGTTCAAAAAGGTTTAAAGGAAATAAAAATGGGAACCCGAATTTTTTCCAATAAAAAAATAAAATTAAGGGGAAAAAACCCCCCGGTTTATAATTTATTTTAATTTTTTGGAAAAAATAAAATAACCCTCAAAAAATGGGGGGTTAATTGTTAATAATGGAAAAGTTTTTTGCCAAAAAACGGCCCGGGTTAATCCAATAAAGAAAATTATTTTTTTTTCCCGGCTTCGGTATAACCTGCCGGGGTTATAATTATTAAAAAACGCCGGCCGGTTTTCAGCCCTTCCCGTTTTGCAAACCCGAGGGTTTCCCCCCGCCCGGCCCCCCTTGTGTGGCTTTTTGTGCGGGGCCCCGCCTCCTTTCCCCTTTTTGCCGATTTTTCTGCTTTTTTCCCCAAACGTTGGGATCCCTAACTAAATTTTTCTAGTGGAAAAAATTAATTATTTTAAATACATTTAATGTGGAAAATTAATAATTTAAATTTCATTGTCAATGGTAATAAATTTAATTTAACAATTTTTGATAAGTCAGGTATGCTTAGAAAAGGTTAAAATTAAAAAAACCACTTTTAATACAATCAAGATAACTTTGTTGCTTACCAATTAGAGCGAACTTTAAAAAAAATTGATTATTTGAAGGAAAAAATTTTTTTTATTGAAGTAGCGTCGGGCTGGATGATTCCCTTTAAAAAAGGGGGGGGGGATTAATAAAAGATTTTTTAATTTTAAAAAGTAAAAACTAAAAATTAAAAAAAAAAAAAAAAACCCCAAACAAAAAACCCAAAAACCCCTTTTTTGGGGCCCGGGGGGCCCCTTTTTTCAAAAAAAAAAAAATAAAAAAAAAAAAAAAAAAAAAATTAACCAAAAAAAAAGGTTTTTTTTTTTTTTTTAAAAAAAAAAAAAAAAAAAAAAAAAAAAAAAAAACCGAAACAACCCAAAAAAAAGGGGGGGGGGGGGGGGGGGGTTTTTAAACACATATATTTATTTCAAAAAATTATCCTCCCCTCATAAATTTTCCCTCACTCCAAAAAAGAAAAAAAAAAAAGAAAAAAAAAAAAAAAAAAAAAACGGAGGGGGGGGGGGGGCTGGGGGGGCAAAACCCCCCGGGGGGGGGGGGGGAAAAAGGGGAATAAACCAATATTTACATTCCCCCCCGGCGGGGGGGGGGAAAAAAAAAAAAACCAAAAATTCCCCACCCCCAAAAAAAAAAAATACCGGGGGAAGGGGGGGGGGGTTGGGGGGGGGGGGGTTTTTTTTTTTTTTTGGGGTTTTCTTCATTGGATAAAGAAAAAAGGGGGGGGGGGCAAAAAAATAAGGATTACTCCGACCAATCACCAGTAAGGAAAACATTTCATTTCCTTTTTACCTCCTTAAAGGATCTTACCGATCCAGCCGAATGTTTCAGTTTGAAATATATCTAATAAAAAATAATTAATAATAACCAAATGATTCTTTGTCCCTTATACTTGGAAATTTAATCCACCTTTTTTTTTGACTGGGGGGTTTTTAAAACAAGGCCCTTACAATTCCCCCCAAGCGATGGGGGGGGGGATTACCCAAAAGGCCTTATTCCCTAATTAAGGGCCTCCTAAAATTTAAGGCCTAACCGGTAGTTTTTTAATTTGCCCCACCACAAATTTTACAGAAAATAAAGGTCCCCCAGTTTTGGAAAATTATATTTGACCTGGGAAAATTAGGGCCCTAAATTCGGGGGCCCCCGGGGCCTACAAAAAGGAATTTTATTCCCTAAATTTTTAAGGGCTATAAGTTTAGTTTATTCAAACCATTTTCAGAGAGAGGTTCAGTTTCGTACTGTTAAGGGTTGCGGGTTTTGTTTTGGTGGTTTTCTCGTGACTGGAATTGTCAAATGTACAATAGATAATATAATAATAAATAATGAAAGAAAAAACCGATTATTTAAAAAACTTTGAAATAATTTTTTAGTTACAATCCAAGCCGAATAATATAAATGTAGAAAAAATAATTGGTTTATTTTTTTAAATAAGAAATTAAGAAAGAAATTTTAATAAAATACATGTTATGTTAGCAGAGAAGAGCTTTATTTTTTGTTATTTTTATACTTATTACATGGGTAAAGATGATGTGTAAAGCAGTAAGCCAATAGAACAAAACGTGGCATAGCTTTGGTGTAAGAGGGGTGCTTTAGGGGCTGACCTTAACTGATTTAAACCTGATTTAAATGCTTTAAGGTTACGGTAAATTAATTGTTTTAAATTAAAAATTTTATAAATTTTTAGTAAAAATTATTTTGTTTTAATTTTTGAAAATTTTAAAATTTATAAACAAAAAAGTATTACACGTTTTAATAATTAAATTCCCCCTTGGTTCCCCAAGGATAATGGAATGATTTTTTATTAAGAGTTTTTTTTAAGAAACTTTGAAAATAATTTTTTTTTAGTTTTATTATTGAAATGAGTAAGTATAAATGTACGTGTTTATTAAAACATAAAATGTTTTAATAATTATACGTTATATGCTGTAAGTGAGGGTGTTGCGTGTGTGGTGGTGTGTGTGGGTGTAAAGTAAATCTGATGTGGTGAGTGTTTAAGTAAATCTGTGGGTGGTGTAAGTAAATTCTGTTGTGTGGTAAGGTAAAATTCTGTGTATGTAAAGTAAATTGTGTGTGAGTGTAAGTAAATCCTGTTGTTGGTGAAAGTTGTAAGTAAATCTTTGTTGGGTGAAGTTTGGTTAAAGTTTAAAATCTGTGCCATGTTGTAGGTTAAAAATCTGCTGTTTGTGGGTTGGGGGGTGGAGGTGGGTAAAAGTAATCCTGTGTGTTGTGTAAAATGGTAATGGGTAAGGTTGTCCTATGGGTAATGTAAGTGTTCCATAAGTGAGAAAATGTGGGTGGGTTAATAAGTTCATAAGTTGGGGGGATGTGGTTGGTATAAGTGTAAGTGTGTTTGTGTGTGTGTGTTAATGTTGTGTGTGTGGTGTGGTGTGTGTGTGTGTGACCGGGCGTGTAATGTGTTTATGTTTAAGGTTGTCTTAATGGGGGGTTAAAATGTTAGTGGGTTTCATAGTGAATGTTGGGGTGGGTATAAGTGTCATAGTGATGTGTGTGTGTGTGTATGGATGTGGTATGGTGGTTGGTGTGGTGTGTGGTGTGTATGTGTGTTTTCTAAATAATAATAATAACAATAGGCATAAAGTAAATAACACTAAGTATAATAATAATAAAAATAAAAATAATAATAAAAATAATAAAAAATAAATAAAAATAAATAAATAATAAAATAAATAAAAAGGAATTAAAACAAAATAAAAATCATAATGTTTAATAAATATATGAGGTTTAAAAGCAGTAAAACAATATGATTTAAAGCAGTAAACAATATGAAAATTTAAGCCCAGTTTTACATGAGTTTTTTAAAAAAAAGCGCCAGTAAAAAAAACAATAAGTTTTTTAAGCCCCAGTAAAAGGCCAGTTAACAAAAGCTACTAACTCCCTTGTTTTGCCCTTTTTTAACACCCTCTTATTTTATTTTAAAACTGAATTTATCTGCCTTTTTTAAGGTATGGTATTTTTTTTAAATAAATCATGGTTGGGAAGTTAAAGCAGTAAAAAACAATATGAGTTTAAAGCAGGTAAACACATGAAGGTTTTAAAGCCAGTAAAGCAGTAAACAAAAGCATACTAACTCCTTGTTGCTATGTAACAAAACCCCACCTCTATTGAATTTACTGATTTTACTGCTTTTTAAGGTATGTAATTTTAATGTTTTTAATAAAATTTCGTACAGTTGTAGTAAAAATAAAATGTTTTTATCTATATCAGAACCACTCCTGGGTTTTTTTTCTTCTTATACATACCAATTTAAAAAATTTTATAAATTAAAAGTTTTAAAGTAAATATAAAAGGATGTCTGTAAATGAAGTTACAGTTTTTTAGGGTTCGGAAAATGTTGTTTAATAAAATGGTTTTAAGTATGAAAATAAAATGAATGACTCGTAGTATATTATATATATATAAATTTTTCATTCGCCGCGGGAATATTGCGCTGCGGGCGCACGCGGCGGGCGGGGTACGCGGAAAATATGATGGGGGCCGCCTGCGGGCGCTCGCCGGCGCCCGGCCGGGGTCCGCGTCGAGACGGGACCCCGCCGGGGGCCGCCCCCCACCCTTGCGGGGGGTGCCCGGGTTTGGACGTCTTTTGGCCCGCCCGGGAGGGCGAAATGCTGCGCCCCTTGGTGGTTCCAAATTAAATGAACCTTAGGGAAGACCATCATATTAGCCCTCTGTTCTATGGATGGTAGGGGTAGGAAAAGGGTTTAGAAAAAGGTAGAAATGCCTACTCATGTTAGAACATCCTAGCCACTTATAATATACCACCAATCACCCGCCAAAAGTTGTCTTTATTGGGTATGTAATGGGGCCTTGGGGTGGGAGTTGGAAGTGGTCCCTAATGGGTGGGAAGTGGTCAAGTGTCCCTATGGGACGAGTGGTAAAAGTGGTGGTAATAAGTGTCCCATAAGTGGGTGTATAAGTGTCATACGTGAAAGTGTGGTATAAGTTGTCCATATGTGGTATGTGTGGTATAAGTGGACATAGGTGTGTATAAGTTTGTTTTTTTAGAGAAAAAAGACCTTTAACCCTCATTAGTAAGGGGGAGCATCTAGCCAACACCTTGGTATAAAATATATCAACCAATTCCGATTTCTCATACCCTTTATAAACCCCTAGGGGGTTAAAGGAAAACAACCCCCATATTTAGGGGCCTTTAATTTTCTAAAAGGCTTTTTTCAAAAAGGGGGGGGGACAGGCCTTAGAAAGGGCCTGAAAAAAGTTGGCCACTCAGTTGGCAAAACTATGTGGGCACTTCACTTGGCCACTATGTGCACTCAACTGCGGCATCCATTGGCAACTTCAACTTGGCACTCAAATTGGCAACTCATTGGCACTTCACTTGGGCAAGCATCACCTGGCACCACCCCGGCCCCACTCATTAGAAAATCATAGAACATAAATAGAACATCACTAGATACGAATACGTTTCAAGTTAGGAACGGAAAATATGTGACGGTGGGGGACATACCGAAAGTGGCCCAATAAAAAAAATGTAGCGTGGGGGGCTAAAATTGACCCATGGGTAATATGGCAAGGTCCAAGGGCCGAATCATCAATGGTCAAACAAGGTTAAAAGACATGCAAAAGGGCCCTTTAAGCCCCCCTTTAAAAGGGAGGACAAAAAAATTAAAAACCGTGGGGCCAATTGGACCCATGGGGGGTAAAATCTGTTTCCCCCCAAGCCTTTGGGGGGGAAGAAAAAGGTCCAAAGGGGAAAAAAAAAGAATTAAGACATCCCCCAAAAAAAAGGGCTTTTTAAGCCCCCTAAAGGGGGTTGGGGGGGGGTGGGCCCCAATTTAGGGGTGGGCCCAAATTGGACCCCAAATGGGAAACCAAAAAAAAGGGGGTGGGAATGGGATCTCGAAAAAAAATTTTTAAGTGGGTCAATGGTGGGGGGGGGAATGTGTGGGGGGTAAATAAGTTTTGGTTCCCAATTTAGTGGGGGAAAAAATGTGTTGGGTATAAGGTTTTTTGGGGTTTAGTGGTGGGGGGGTTGGTGGGGTTCCCCCCCCCTGGTTTGGTGTGGGTTGGGTTGTTTGGAAAGTGGTTTGTTATGAGAAATGATGGGTTTTGTTTGGGTTTTGGGTGTTGGTGTGGGGGTGTTGGGTGGGTGGGTGGGTTGGGTGTTGGTGTGGTTGGTGTGTGGTGTTATTTAGAAAGTTTTGTTCGTCAACGCCGAAATATCCAAAAAATATTTATAAAGCCCCTAAAGGGTGGCCCAAAAATTAGGGTGGGCAAAAATTGACCCATGGAAATACCAAAGGTGGCCAAAAAATTTACCGTGGCAAAATTGGACACCCATGGAAGAAAAAACCAAAGGGTTTTTTGGTCGCGAAAAAATTAAGGGTGGGTACGTAACAACGGTTGCTGAGCAACCGTTTTGGCGGCAACCCTGTGCTTCCCGAAGGGTTTTTTGCCCAAAAAATTTAGGGTTTGGCCGAAAAAATTAGGGTTGCCCCAAAAATTACGGGGTTCCCACAAAATAGGAATACAAAAGGGTTGGCCAAAAAAAATTTGGGTTTCTCCTCCTAAAATTGGGGGTTTTTGCCCAAAAAAGGTTTAAAAGGCCCCAAAAAGCGTTAAGCCCCGAAAAAAGGTCCGCGCCGGTCCCCCAAAAAGGTCTAGGTGGGTTTTTCGTGGTCAGGTGGGTTTTTTTTTCCTCGAAAAGTTGGGGCCCCCCAGCTACCGTAGTTCCCCAATATCCACTACCATAACTTACCTTATATATATAAATAATATATATATATATATATATATAATATATTTATATATATAATATTAAATATATTATATATATATAATTATATATAATATATATATATATATAATTATAATATTATAAATATATTATTATATATATAGGTAAGTATGTCCCAGTGGGGAATTATTGGAACCCCCTACGTTAAAAGCTGTGCCCACTTTTCGAGGGAAAAAAACCCACCCTGAAAGCGACGAAAAAACCTCACCTGACCCTTTTTTGACCCCGACCCTTTTTTTTTTTTTCCCCCCGGCCCCCCCCTTAACCTTTTTTTGGGCCCCCTTAACCTTTTTGGGGGGCCCCCCCCCAAACCCCAAAAAAATTTTTTTTAGAGAAAACCCAAAATTTTTTTTTTTTTTTTGGGGGGCCACCCCTTTTTAAAAAAAAAAATTTTTTTTTTTTTGGCAAAAAAAAAACCCCCCCCGGGGGGTTTTAAATTTTTTTGGGGCCAAAAACACTAAATTTTTTCGGCAAAACCCCCTAAAATTTTTTTTTGCCATACCCCCCTTTCCCCCCCGAAAAGAAAGGGGTTGGCGCCAAAACCGGTTGCGTCAGCAACCGTTGTAAGTGAAAACCACCCTAAAATTTTTTTTTTTTTCGACCACTTTTTTTTGGGGTTTTCCCGCCTTTTCCATGGGGTCAATTTTTTGACCCCACGGTAATTTTTGGCCCACCTTTTTTTGGTATTTCCCCATGGGTTTTCCAATTTTTGCCCACGCTATTTTTGGCCACCTTTTAGGGGCTTAGCCTATTTTTTGATATTTCGGTCACATCTAATCTATCACACGCGCGGAAGCCGCGGGCCACACACACACACAACAACACACACACACACACAATACAATTCCAAAACACCACAAACCACACACAACCACACACACACTCCCACCACCACCAACCAGCCCAGAACACCACAACACTTTAAACACTTTAAAATACACACATTTTCGCTCAGAAAAACCTTAATCACACTATTCACTATTGAAAAACCAAACTAAATTTTTTCGATCAACCCTTTTGTATTCTACGATGGGTCAATTTTTTTTTGGCCCCTAATTTTTTGGCCACCCCTTTGATCTAAAAAAATAGCCCTTTTTTTTTTTTTTGATGTCCTTTATCTTTTTTGTCCTTGACCTTTTCTCCAAGCTTGACCCAGATACCCAATGGGGGTTTCATTTTTTTTGGGGCCCCACCGGTTAAATTTTTTTTTTTGTCCCCTTTCCCCCTTTTTTAAGGGGGCTTAAGCCCCCCCCTTTTTTGATTGTCCCTTTTAACTTGGTTTTTTTTTTTTGACCATGATATTTTTCCGGGCCGCCCCTTGACCTTTGCCCCCCCCATATAACCATGGGGTTTTCCCAATTTTTTAAAAGCCACGGCTATTTTTTTTTTTGCCCCACTCCGTTTTGGGTCCCCCAACCCGTCCCCACAATATTTGTTCCGGTTCCCTAACTTTGAAACGTTAATGGTATCTAGTGTGTTCTTATTAAAAGTGTTTTTCCTAATGATTATTCTATGAGTGGCCCGGGTGGAGTTGCCCAGGGTTGAGTGGGGCCTGCCAAGTGAGTGGCCCAGCAGTTTGCAATGAATGGGCAAAGTTTGAGGTGGGCCAATGAGTTTTTTTGGCCGAGTGGAGTGGCCCACCCATAGTGGGGCCCAATTGAAAAAGTTGGGCCCTACAATAGTGCCCAATCTTGAGTCGCCCCCCCCAACTTTTTTTTTCCAAGCCCCTTTTTCCCTAGCCTCCCTTTGAAAAAGCCTAGAAAAGCCCTAATATGGGGTGGTCTTACCCTGGTAATAAAGGGTTAATGAGGAAAAAATCGATTTGGTGTAATATTATGCTTAGGATGCCCTTCCTACTTATGAGTTTAGTCCTTTTTTTTTCCCTAACACTTTAAAATACACCCACTAATGTCACCAACTTTTTATACACACATACACTAATGAACCCAGACTTAATAACACACATTCCACAATGACAACTTAATACACACCCTATGACCACTTTAAATATATTACACACTTAACACTCGCTCCCCCAAATAGGACCACTTACATTCACCCCCCATAAGACAACTTTACACTCCACCCAATAGGCAAAACTTTACACCCTTACCCATAGACAACTTGCCGATTTTTGGTGGTATATTAAAAAATTAAATTTTGCCCTAGGATGTTTTTTTTTAACTTAGATTTTTAGCATTTTTCCAACTTTTCTAACCTTTTTTCTCTTTTTTTACCCCTTACCCCCATCCCATGAAAAAACCAAGAAGCCTAATATTGTGTCCCTTTTCCCCTAGTTTTTTCCAAATCAATTGGGGGAAAACCACAAGGCCGGCAAGCAAATGCCCGCCCCTCCCCCGCGCAAAAAAGGACAAAGTCCAACCCCCCCGCCACCCGCAGGTGGCGGGGCCCGCCCGCGGTCCCCCGTCCCGCCGCCGGTTTAACCCCCGCCCCGCGGAAGCCGCCCGCAAGCGCCATATTTCCCTTTCGCGTACCCACGCCCGCCCGCCGTGCCCGGCCCGCCCGCCCAGGGCCCGCAATATTCCACCCCCGCGCCGGGAAATTGGAAAAAATTATATTATAATAATATATTATAGTATTTTCATTTCATTTTTATTTTCATACTTCAAAAACCAATTAATTTAAAAACCAATTTTGTCCGCGAACCCTTAAAAACCCTGTAAACTCATTAACAGACCCATCCTTTTTTTAATATTTTTTTTACTTTAAATATTTTTTAAATTTTTTAAATAAAATTTTTTTTTTTTTAAAAACATTGTATGGGTAGGAAGAAAAAAAAACCAAGTGGGGTCTTGGCAATTATTAATAAACCCCTTTTTTATTTTACTACAACTGTAAGACTAAATTTTTTTATTAAAACAATTAAAAAATTACATACCTTAAAAAGCAAGTAAATTCAAAGTAAAAATTCAATAGAGGGGTTTTTTGTTTTAAACAAATAAGCACAAGGGGGGGGTTAAGTTAGCCGCCCCTATTTTTTTGTTTTTTAACTGGCTTTTTTTAAAACTTTTGCTTTTTAAACTCAATGGTTTTAAACTGCTTTAACTCATATTGTTTACTGCTTTAACTGGCCTTTTTATTAACAAAACATTAAAAAAAAAAACAACCACCATATTTTATTTTAAAATTATTAAAATATTAAAGCCAAAAGTAAAATTTCAGTTAAAAATCAATAGAGGTTGGTTTTTAAAATTAGCAAAAAACAAGGGGGTTTTAAGTTAAATGCCCTTTTTTGGGTTTTTTACTGCCCTTTTTATAACTGGCCGCTTTTTTTAACCCCACCTCAATGTTTTTTTGTAACTGCCCTTTTTAATAAAAAACCCTCATGTTTTTACTGGCCTTTTTTTTTTTTAAAAATCAAAAATTAATGGGTTTTTTTTTTTTAAAACTGGGCCCTTTTAACTAATGAATGTTTTTTTTTAAAATCGAAAATGCATAAATTATTTTTTTAATAATTATGTTTTTTTTTTTTTTAAAAAATTTTTTTTTTTGTTTTTAAATATTTTATTTTATTTTTTATAAAATTTATTTTTTTTTTATTTTATTTTTATTATAATTTTTTTGTTAATAAATTTTTTTATTTTTTTAATTTTATATTTTCAATTTAAAAAATTATTTCAAAATCAATTTTTTTTTTTAATTTTAAACCAAAATTTTAATAAATCTGTTTTAAAATTATTAATTTTAATTTTGTATTTAATAATAACGATAGCATCCAAACAAACACACACACAACCACACACTATAAATTAAAAAATAAACAAATAAAACATTTTTCCCAAAAAAACTTAAAATGGACACTTAATACAACAACAAAAAAATCCCACCTATGGACAACTTTACTTTAACCCCCCATAGACCCCAACCCCCTTAACAAATTTTTTTAACCACAATAATTACCACGCCCCCCCGTCCACACAAACACACCAAACACAACCACAAACCACACACATACCCACACACACACTTTTTTTACACTTAAAAAAATACCAACACATTTCCCCCAAACTAAATGAACCACCTTTATACACACAATTTCCCCACTATGAAACACTT
>JABUQX010098718.1:0-12500 GCA_015478945.1 Trachelipus rathkii
TATATATATATATATATATATATATATATATATATATATATATATATATATATATATATATTATTATATATATATATAGTATATTATTATTATTATATATATATTATATATATATATTAAATATTATATATATATATTATATATACATATATACATATATATGTTATAAGAAATAGCATATATATATATATATATATATATATATATATATATATATATATATATATATATATATATATATATATATATATATATATATATATATATATATATATATATATATTGTTGAGGCGTATTTGAGTCATGAATAATTAGAAACTGCATCTTTCCAACCTTACTCTGAAGATCTTCTGCTAAATTTGGTGCATAATTCTTTTAAGAGCGAAAGACAACCAATACATGGTAATAAGAAACATGAAGTTAAATTTAAGATTCTAACTAAAAAACATAACGCTAGAGGTTCATGTTATCGTTTCTAAATTTCAAAGTATCTTTTATTAATTTTTATATTAAAATTCTAGAAATCCGGAAAAACCTGAAATGCTATTTAACAGTTCTAATATTGGGAATAATTTTTTCCTTACGATTTCATTTAATATTATTGCTTAAGATCGTTTTTTTGAAGTTTATATATTTGAAATATAAAAAATAATAATTTTCAAAATTAATATTCCATTGTATCCTTGCTATATCAACATTTCCATTGAAATAAAGTAAAAACAACAAATTTTGACAAGAATTTGATATATATTTTTTTATTTAATAGTTTAATAAATATTAAAAGTATTTCAAATTATCTTGAACACACCCTATTCTAGTATTATAGTATATAGTATAGTATTATAGTATACTATAACTGTATATATGAAATATGATGGAATTTACAAAAATAAATTCCTACGTTTCACACAAAATTTGATTCCATAATCTGAAAATTAAAAGGCAGAATATTTCAGCGAGCAACAAAACAGTAAAAATTTATAATTCTTTAAAAAATGAAAAACACACAAACACACACGCACCTACACACCTACACACACACACACACACACACACACACACACACACACACACACACACACACACACACACACACAACACTTACGGCAACTTAGCCGAAGAACAGCTTTTAAGAAGCGCCTTTACCAAGTGTCGATTCTCTCATAATTTCTAGTTATTCCTGCAATTTTAGCATGACAGGAATAAATTCTATTTTAATTGTAATACTAACAAAATTTATGGAATAATTGCCAGAAAATTAAAGAAAATTTTCAGAGCAAAGTTTTAAATGTATTTTTAATTAGATTCTCATTTGAAAAAAAATGGTAAAAGGAATTAACATTGGTAATATACGTAATAATAGGGGAATACTTATATATATATTATATATATATATATATATATATATATATATATATATATATATATATATATATATATATATATATATATATATATATATATATATATATATATATATATATATATATATATATATATATATTTAATATAAGAAAGACTGACAGATTTGGTACTAAACTCCAAGTTGTTAGAATTTGTCCATTTTATTAGAATTTGTCCTTGGTTGCCAGAATTTGTCCTTTTTATTCAAAGTGATCTTGCGGACAGTTATGGAAGCAGTTTCTTTTTGACCTTTATTGAAAGTGGGTGTGTTAGACTTAGATTGTATAATTTCTGATAAAACAACGTTGCTAGCATTATTAATGTTTTAATAAGTTAATTTTAGAGTCTAAAACTTGTGTTTGTGATAGGGAATGCAGTATTTATAAGGAAAATTTTAATTTTTATTTCCGCTCTCCTAAAAGTATTTGTCAAAAGCGATTTACAATGTGTCCTGAAGCCCGCTTGTCTTTTAATAAAAGTTTAAGATTAAGTTATTATTTTACGCTATTTAAAAAAATATAAGCTCTCGCAATTATTTCTATTTAATGTGATATATATATATATATATATATATATATATATATATATATATATATATATATATATATATATATATATATATATATATATATATATATATATATATATATATTTCATTTATTTTATCTTCACATGGCTTTAAATATATCATAATCCATTAGCTTAACGCGTACTTCGGGGCTAACAAAATTTAGGTCCTACTTGTGGGCAAACAAAATCCATTAGGTTAGGTCTTACTTGGGGGCTAAATATGAATCCATTAGGTTAGCCCTACTTGTTTGCTATTAAATTATCAAATAAAAAATGATATATATATATATATATATATAGAAATATATATATATATATATATATATATATATATATATATATATATATATATATATATATATATATATATATATATATATATATAATTTTATAAGTTTACCATAAAATTAAATTTTCTTTGGCATAAAAGGACAGTCGGAAGGTCAAATTTGTAAGATCTGGCAACCAACGCAAAGAAATAGAATCTGTCAGTCTAAGTACAATTACGCCTATATATATATATATATATATATATATATATATATATATATATATATATATTATATATATATATATATATATATATATATATATATATATATATATATATATATATATATATATATATATATATATATATATATATATATATATATATATATATATATATATATATATATATATATATATATATATATATATATATATATATATATATATATATATATATATATATATATATATATATATAGTGAAGGCTAAAGTAACATTCAATGTAAACTAATTCAATTAATAAGATATATCTTAATGAATAAAAGATCAAGAAAATGTATTTTGTTCTCTTTAGCATTTTCTATTGTAAATTTTATATTATGATGAATAACTTTCATCAATATTTTCTTAATGCTCTTAGAAACCGAATTCTAATTTTGAAATATATATTTATGTTTCTTATAATAAAATAAATTAATATTCCGCAATGACCTCTCTTCACGTGTCATGATTTATAAAGAATTCGCGAAATCTTTATAATAACCAAATTTCAAAGAGTAAATGCCATTTCCAGGAGACATTCTTTTCTAGCATATGACAAGCTTACGAAACAAAATATTTAGATATTTTCAAGATTTATAAATATTTTGATTTTAGTGCATTTCAGAATGTTAAATAAATGAAATGTATAATATACCATACAGTATATATATATACATATATATATATATATATATATATATATATAGAAAGAAGAATATATATATATATATATATATATATATATATATATATATATATATATATATATATATATATATATATATAGGTGGGCATCGTTACACACATAAAAGTATTTCATTTGTCGTTACTCCGTAACTCAGAAAAAGTAGTTCCGTTATCGTTATTTCGTTTCTTTGAAAGGAAAAGTAACGAAGTGCAGTTACTCTGTTACTTCGTTTCTTTTAGCTTTTGACTATGACCGTTAATTACGGTATCTTTAGTTAATTTTATTGGTTTGTATATTAAATTTTCAACATTATCATGTAAGACCCTAGCGCATTCAAGACTTAGTCCTTTTACTTCCACCAACGATTTAATTGCACCAGCTACCTTCCTGCCATTTACAACTTTCCTACTACACTGTTTCCCATCCATTCCCTTTTAATCCAATATATATA
Source organism: Trachelipus rathkii (assembly GCA_015478945.1). Classification (NCBI taxonomy): domain Eukaryota; kingdom Metazoa; phylum Arthropoda; class Malacostraca; order Isopoda; family Trachelipodidae; genus Trachelipus; species Trachelipus rathkii. Next base: position 3,648 of record JABUQX010098718.1, read on the forward strand.
CTAAATATTTAAACTCAGACACTTGCTCCAGCTGCTCACCATCTAACATAACTTCACACCGAGGACTATCCTCACTCCGAGGACTATCCTCACTCACACGATAACCTACTTTTATCTACGATAACCTTCAACATCTCCTTTTAACACATCTTGCCAAATCTCTCTACCAATCCTCTCAAGCTGTCTCAGATTCCCCACACAAAACCAAATAATCCACATATAATAGGTAGTGCATCCTCCAGTCTCTTCCATTTTTCATCATTCTAACACCATCCACTGATACCCCCACCTCTAATTCTTTTATAACCCCATCCATATACATATTGGATAACCTAGAAGACATAGCACATCCTTGCCTCACTCCGTTATTAATATTAAAACGAATGCACTTCAATCATTTATTCGTACACACCCTTCACTACGTCATACAATACTTTTGACTTCCATCAAGCTTTACCACCACACCATATATCAATAACACCTGCCATTGAACTTCACTTTTAATCATATGCACCTGTTTTGCAAACCCAAAAAAAATAAACACAATTTACTCTTCTTCTAACTCATTTTCTCAATTCAATTGTTTAATGTGAAAGTATTTTGATCCTAAACAAAGCCTCTACCACTTTAAACGCACCTATTCTTCCAATCAGGTTCCTGTTAGTCTCTTTCGATCTTTCTTCGACCGACCGAAATATATCAATATATATCTTCCCTACTTACATCTTGATAACTAATCCAAGTATAATCCTAAAGTTACTACTTTAATTCCCCATTATCCTTATATAAGGCGATATTAATGCTCTCCTCCAATCCCTCGAAACTATACCTCCATAGAGCGCTTTGTTACAATCAACTTCGCAATCGCAATCAAATCACTATCCCGGCTCTGTCTTGATCATTTTACCGGTAATTTCATCTAACTGCAGATTTATGATTCTTCCAACTTTCTCTGCTCTACCCATTTACACTCTTACTATGATTCGTCCATCCTCAAAATTACTATTCGTTCTTTGCACGACCATCAAAAACCACACATATTTTAATCTATCACTTCTTCATTACTGCAAGTTATGCAGATTTTCGAAGTGTTCCCGAGCACAACTATGGTCAACATTCATATTCATGTCAGTTACGAAGAGCAACCATCCTTATTCTACTATTGCTATGCTAGATATTCCCTTATACTTTATATATATATATATATATATATATTATATATATTATATATATGATATATTATATATATAATATAGTATATATATATATATGTTATATATTATATATATATATAAATATATATATTAGTATATATTTATATAATATATAATTTATATATTTATATAAATTATATTATATATATATTATAATATTATATATATATGATATATATATATATATATATATATATATTTATATAATAATATAATATTATAGTATATACTATATATATATTATATAATATATTTATATAATTGATATATAATATTATATATATATGAATAATAATATATATATATATATATATATAATATATATATATATAATTATTATATCATATATATATATATAGTATATATATATATAATATAAAAATATAAGATTACTATATATTATATATTATATATATATATATATATATATAGATTAATATATATATATTTATATATACTAATATAATTATATATATTATATATATACAATAATAATACAGTTTTATATTATCGTTTCTAAATTCCAAAGTATCTTTCAATCATTTTTAATATCTTTTCTGAAATGTATGTAATATTTAAATTTCTATAAATCTAGAAAACCCTCAATAATTAAATTTTCCTCACAAACAGTTTAAATATTAAGAATATTTTTTATGTTATAAATTTTTTCAATTAAAATTGTTTATCACTTAAAATTGCATTTTGAAGTTTATGCATTAGAAACAGGAAAAAATAATTCTCAAAATCATTATTCCTTTGTAACCTAATTATGAACACATCCATAAAGATATTAAAGTAAGAACAACAATTTTCGACTAATTTTAAACAAGGATTTAGTACTTAACTTCTTCGTCTTAAATAAGGGATTAAAAATTATAAAAAATGATTAAAATTCTCTTGCACAAACATTTTTACATTATACAATTAAAGCATATATGAAGGATAATTGACATTTGTCAGATAAAGTGCTAAATTTGAAATAAAACTTAATTCTATAAAATAAATGTCTAAAAAAGAAACACCGCAAAGATCATTAAAACCGTAAAAGTTATATAAATTTGAAAATAAGAAATCACATTACGCACATATACTGTATGTCAAATTTTCTCTGGAGTAAGGTGGACTAGCCCAAATTGTCAACAGGGAATATATTTGACATGTCAAATAGTCGACAAGACAAAAAAATTCCCTTACCGTCCGCCGCAGGCGTTAAGTTAGGTTAGGTTAAGTTAAGTTAGGTTAGGTTAGGTTAAGTTTGGTCAAGTTTCATTAGACTAGATTACTATAAATAACAAGATTTACCATTTGACCATTCGACCATTTGACCATTTGACCATTTGACCATTTGACCATTTGACCATTTGACCATTTGACAATTTGACCATTTGACCATTTGACCATTTGACCATTTGACCATTTGACCATTTGACCATTTGACCATTTGACTATTTGACCATTTGACCATTTGACTATTTGACCATTTCATTTTCCCTGTCGACAATTTGGGACTAGCTTCTAAATAAGTAAGAGTAGAACAGATTTTACCAAGTGTCGTTTACCGCAAAATTCCAAGTTATTTCAGCAATTTTTGCATGACGAAACAAATTACTTTTTAATAGTAATACTAACGTAATTTATTGAATAATTAATAGTGTTTTGCAAGTGAAAATTAAAAAAAAATATTTCAAAGCAAAGAAATTAAAATGTGAAATTTTTAATTATACTCTCATGTAATAAAAAGAGGTAAAAAGAATTATTAAGGATAATATTCTTAATAGGTATTGAGCTCATTATATATATATATATATATATATATATATATATATATATATATATTATATTATATAACGTATTATATATATATATATATAGGTATATACGTATATATATATATTAATATATATAGTATAGTATAATATATATTGGTATATATATATATAAGTATATACTAATAGTTATATATATATATATATATATATATTATATTATATATATATAATATAATATATAATATATTGTATATATAGAATATATAATATATATATATAATTACACACATATATAATATATATATTATATATATATTATATATATATATAAGTATATATTATATAGTTAATATATATATATATAGGTAAGTATGATTATGTAGTATACTATATATAGGAATATCATATATATATATTATATATATCTATATAATATATATATAGTATATATAATATACTATATATATATATATATATATATATAGTATAATATTTATTAAAGGTATATATATATATATAGTTGTATATATATATATAATATATATAAATTAATATATATATTATATAGTATATATATATATATAGTATAATATAGTATATATATAATATATATATAGTGAGGTATTATATAAGTATAGTATAGTATCAGTATTATTCATATATTATAACTAACTGATTACAAGTTCTTTTTACAGAAATAGATACGTTTTAACATGTTAGTTCATTAATGCTTTTACTGTATTTCATTATTTTATTTCCGATGTCCTTCCTGTTTTTATTTGTTTATCTGTTTGGTGAGAAATAGTAATATTTTTCGATTGATAAAAATGCTTTAAATACATAATAATAATAATAGATAATAATAATAATATTAATAATTAATAATTATAATAATTAATAATAATAATTAATAATAATATTAAATTAATAATCAATAATGAAATAATAATAATTAATAATAATCAATAAGTAATATAATAATATAATAATATATAATAATCATAATAATAATAATAATAATAATATATAATCAATAATAATAATAATAATAATATTTAATAATAATATTATAATAATAATAATTAATAATAAGTAATAATAAGGTAATGAATAATAATATAATAAGTAATAATAATAAATAATAATAATAATAATATATAATAATAATAATATAATAATAATAATAATATTAATATAATGAATAATAACAATAATAATGAATAATAATAAGAAATAATAATCATAAATTAATAATAATAATAATAATAATTAATAATAATATTATAATTAATAATAATCAATAATAATAATAAATAATAATCATATATAATAATATATATATAATATATAATTATAATAATAAAGAATAATAATCACTAACTAATAATAATAATAATAATAATAATAATTAATAATTAATAATGAATAATAATAATAATAATCTATAATAATATTAATGAATAAATATCAAGAATAATATATAATATATAATTATGATAATGATATTGATACACTGAATGTATAATGAGAATGATGTAATGATAATGATCATGATGAATAATAATAATAATAATAATAATAATAATAATAATAATAATAATAATAATAATAATAATAATAATAATAATAATAATAATAATAATAATAATAATAGTAATATAATAGTAATATAATAGTAATAGTATAGTAATAGTAATAGTAAATAATATAATAGTAAATTAATAATAATATTAATATAATATTAATATAATATTAACTAGTAATAGTAATAATAATACTTATAGTAATAGTAATAGTAATATGCAATGATAATGAAAAAATAACATTGACAATGAAATGACCAAGACAATGACAATGACAATACCAATGACAATGACAATGACAATGACAATGACAATAATAATAATAATAATAATAATAATAATAATAATAATAATAATAATAATAATAATAATAATAATAATAATAATAATAATAATAATAATAATAATATAATAATAAATGTTGAAAAATTTTACTTTTGAGTTTCTAAGGAAATTTTATTTTCACTATTTTTACTTCAGAAATTTGTAATGAATTTTTTTTAAAAAATGTTTCCTATGACCCTTTACAAACTTTATTTTATCAATATCTTTTCTGCAATTGTTGCAAACAAATTGAAATGAAAAAAGTTTTATGTATAACACTGTAATGATATATTTGAAAAGTTGTTATTATTTACACTGTAAAAATCTATTTTGACAAGCAGTGTCATATGGTTGAAACCATTCGGCAAATTCTTTTAGAATTTTGCTATATACATATTAATACCATTTTTATAGTCAAAGATAACTGTATCAAACATTTTGAATATGAAGATAGTTAGTATCAAATCACACAGTAATTAATAACCTTTCAGAAAATATTTTAAAACTAACTCTAGACAAACGTCTGGTAACAAAACAGTGTGTGTTCACCTTAATATTGTAATATTTATTTGCAAAAAAGACTCCTTTGTGTTACTCCTATTTGTTAAAACAAGATGTAAACGGACAAATTGATGCAAATTTCCCATTATCTGCTTGCAAATTTTCAAGTTAATTTTTACCGAGAAATTTTTCGTACTTTTTAACTCAACAAATGAAACTTTCCCTAATAAAAATGTAAAACAAGGAAAACGTAAATGCAATCTTTGTGTATAGTTCTTACATTTTTCAACAAACTGCTTTAAACTTTGTCCAAACTTTTCTTTTAAAAATTTTTTTCCATAATGTTTCAAATTTCAGTCCTTCACAAATTTTATATATATAGTATATATATATATATTATATATAGTATATATAATTATATATAATATATATAATATATATATATATATGATATTATATTATAGTATATATATATAAATATATAATATATATATATATATATATATAACATATATTAGTATATATATATATATATATAATTATATATATATATACTATATATATATAGTATATATATATTATTATTAAGTATATATATATATATATATAATATATATATAGTATATATATATATCAATATATACTATATATATATATCGGGAAAGGTGTATTTCGTGACCAGCAAAATTTTTGCATTTATAAATGGCATACATTAATTCCATTAGATTAAGAAAATCAAATTTTTCTTAAAAATAATTATTTTGTCATAACTAAAAAAAAAAGATATATAAATAAAATAATGATAAAGAAATTTAAGTGTAAGTCCAAAAATATGAAAGCATGTTCTTTTTTGTGTTCAATAATGTTACTAATTTTCTTCCATGTTTAAAATAATAGCAATTTTTCTTAAATACAGCTAATAAAGTTAATTAAAAAAATTAGATAGATCTGAAAGTCTAAGCATAGCTAGTCCCTAGTCAATAAAAGTGCATTTTAATACAACGAAAAGATGAGAGTCAGCGCCACTACTTAGAAATTGAATGAAGAAAATATTAAAAAAAGGAACTACCATAATTTCAGACGCTTTGGAAAGGGTACAAGGATTTAGCCACATTAGATTATAATCATTTAATAGTGAACCATTCAGTAAAATTCATAAATAAGGAAACTGGTGCCATACAAATAACCAATTGATAAGAATGGAGTCAGGTAAAAATTACTTTATTTTTAATAAGAAAAGTCTTACAGTCTAAAAAAACTATCCTAAAATCTAACCTAACCTAACCTAATTCTAACCTACCCTACCTAACCTAACCATAACCTAACCTAACCTAACCTACTAACCTAACCTAATGTTAAACTAACCTAACTAACCTAACCTAAAGTAAACTAACCTAACCTAACCTAACCTATCAGCAGGTACGGCTGCCCAACAAGATTTACAATATTTCTTTGTTTCCAAAAGGTTTAAAAAATAAAAAAATTGGAAATAAATTTTTCCCGCCCCCCCCAAATTTGGCCCAAGGGGGGAAAATAGGAAAAAAAAAAAAAAAGAAAAAAAAAAAAATTTTTTTGGGGAAATAAAAAAATCCCACTTTTTTTACTTCGGAACATCATATGGCAGAGAAGCACCACCTGAATTAGAAATGGAGAAATTTTTAGAATCACTGTTAAAAAAAACATGTATATTACCATAATATATATATAATATATATAGTATTATATATACTATATATATCATATATATATATTATATTAATATATATATATATTATATATTATATTATATAATAAGTTATATTATATATATATAATACTAATATAACGAGTAATTGTCCTTTTTAAACTCCTCCAAAAATCCCTAATCAAATATCGAAATACATAAAAATAAATCGATGAAAAAACTGCTGGTCACGATAACATCAAAGCCTATATTATAATATATAATATAATAGTATAATATATATATATAATATATATATTACTATATTTATATTATATATATATATTATATATATATATATATATATAATAATATATTATTATATATTTTATTATATATAATACTATATATATATTATATATATATTATAATATTATATATAATATATATATATATATATATATTATATATATATATATATTTATTATATATATATATATATATATATATATATATGCATATATATTATATACTATATATATATTTATACTATATAGTAAAAAGTATATATATATATATATATATATATATATATATATATATTTATAGTATATAAATATATAATATATAGTATATAGTATATATATATAATCGTTGAGGTGTATAAGAGTCATGAATAATTGTAACTGGGCATCTTTCCAACCTTAACTTTGAAGAATTCTTCTGCTAAATTTGGTGCATAATCTTTAAGAGCGAAAGACACCAAGACATGGTAATAAGTAATATCATGTTAAATTTACAATCTAAGGCTAAAACAACATAACGTTAGAGATTCATGTTATCGTTTTCTAAATTTCAAATTAATCTTTTAATTATTTTTATATTCTTTCTTTGAGATATTTGCTATATAATCGGGAAAAAAAGTTAAAGCTATTTCTTTAACAATAAGCTCTGCTGTTTGGAAAATGAACATATGCTATCCACAGTTTACATTTAATTATTACTTTAACGATCGTATTTTTTTGGAAGCTTAGTATACAATATATATATAAAAAAAATTTCAAAATTAATATTACATTGTACCCTTGCTATATCAACACTTCCGTTGAAATAAAGTAAAAACAACAAATTTTGACAAAAATTTGATACATTGTTGTTTCACTTAATAGTTTTTACGATTAAATTAAAAAAGTATTTTCAAATTCTTTTAAACAACCCTCCTTTTCGTATATAAATTTAATATTCGGACCATGTATACTATAACAGTATAATAAAGATGATGGACATTACAAAAATAAAGTCCTAAGTTTTCACACAAATTTGAATTCATAATCTGAAAATTAAAAGGCAAGAATATTCAGCGAGCAACATATAACAGTAAAAAATTATATTTCTTTAAAAAGAATTCACACAACACATCACACACAACACACACCCACACATCACACACACACACACACACACACACCACCGACACACACCTCACACGCACAGCACACATCACAGCACACGTACACACGACAGCACGCAAACCCTGACAACACATCACTTTAGGCAAACTTTGGCCGAAGGACAGCTTTTAAGAAGCGCCTTTTACCAAGTGTCGATTCTCTCTCATAATTTCCAGTTTATTGCTGCAATTTTTATCATGACAGGAATAAATTTCCATTTAATTATAATAACTTAACAAATTATGGAATTAAATTGCTCAGAAAATTAGAAGAAAAATTTGTCATAGCAAAAAAGTTTTATGTGTAATTTAATTAGTTCTCTCTTTGAAAAAAAAAAATGGTAAAAAG
>JABUQX010098718.1:17500-22500 GCA_015478945.1 Trachelipus rathkii
TTTATTTCTAATTGTTATTTAAATAGGTAAAGATTGGTAAATTGCAATTACTTATATGGAGAAAAGCAGGCTGAAACTCATTAGCCGAAGGATTTGTATATCTTGGCAGGATCAACCGGAATAAGGATATAACTTAATAGATGTCCTCACAATCAAGAAGAACAATTGTTCCACAATTCTGTATGAGTAATAAAAATACCAGTCTTAATTAATTTATACCTTGTTAAAAGTTTTATTTGTACACCTGATTATCAGAAAGTAAACTTACCATTTTTTGTTTACTGATGAAGACTAATACCGAGTCGAAAGACAATACAACTTTTTCTTGAAAGAAAATTTATTCCTTCAACCAGGGTCTCGTATTAGTATTCCCGACCTCTGGCGTACAAATATTTAGTAGATTTTAAAGTCATAAAACCTGCCCTTTTAACTTGTTTAGGTTCCTTTTAAACTGCTCGAAGTACTGGAATTTACTTAAAAATTGCTTCGAACAAGAAGATATGGAAAAAAGACCTCGGTCTCAATTATATTACTTTGCGTTATGCAAGCGAAGGATATTTTGCAGGTTGTGGAAGTTTGTTAAATAAACTATAAACTTACGTTTATATATACATTAAAGGTTTAAATATGAAACCCTTAAATTTGAAACCTTGATACCGATACCTTAATATGAAACCTTGATACCGATACCTTGATACGAAACCTTGATACCGATACCTTGATACGAAACCTTGATACCGATACCTTGATACGAAATCTTGATACCGATACCTTGATACCTTTTTATTGTTTAAAGATTATTAAACATACGTTCAATAAATATACAATAAATACTGGTTCAAATAAAAAGCCTTTAAAGGTGAAACCTAGATACCGACACCTTTAATATGAAACCTAGATACCGATACCTTTAATATGAAACCTAGATACCGATACCATTATTATGAAACTTGTCAAAAAAATGATCACATAATTCTTAGCTTTTTAAGAATATATACAGTTTTCACTTTTCACAGAAAAAAAGATTGTTTAGTTTTGATAAACGACTCGATCACCAGAAAAAAGTAGAGAAAAAAAACAAGCTCCGATTCAAACACAGAGTTAGCTTTTTACTTGGTTATATTATTTTTATACACTCCGGGGGGCGGGATGCCTCCAACTATCTAGTGGAGGCATTAAAAGAAAGGACAAATAAGTAAAAAAAGACATATTTACAAACGCTCCTGGAGTATTCTCCTTATGCCAAGACAATTGGCTGGAGAGATTTTAACATATTATTCCGAATCAGATTCTGAAGAGTCACTTTCTTGAAGACGTGCTCTTGCTGCTACAGCTGCTTTTCGACTAGGTCTTGAAGGCTTAGCTGTTAAAATCGACGTTGGGCTAGAAGATGTCGTAGAGGTAGATGGAACTGATGATGGAAGGTTCGTTGTTTGAGAGTTCCCGCTATGAGTTAAGGACAGCTCCAGAGGATATAAGTGTTTTATCGAATGATGATTTACTTGTCCTCCTGGAGACTTGACGAAAACTGATCTAACCTTTCCGTCATCTCCATGTACTAATTGAGTGACGATGCCCAGCTGCCAAAAAGGGCGCTCTTTGACAGGACTACGTACGATTACCACATCGTCTACTTTGACCAAGTTTTTCCATCCAGTCTGGTAAAGATCTCTACCTATCTCGCGGAGACTTAGCAGATATTCTTCATACCATCTGGTCCGAAATTCTTCAAAAGTGTCTGAGGATGATCGAAGAGATTTGATCAAAGCATTTCTAGTAGGTGTTATTAATGGTTGAGCAACGTTCTCATTTCTCCACACCATGCTTGTTTTTGAATGAGGCTTCAAAAAACAATTAGGCGTGAGAGGAATTACATCCTGAGAACTTGACGTGTAGGTAAGAGGTCTCGAGTTTATGGCATCCGAAATTTCCGCAAGAATTGTTAAAAATTGAAAATATTCAATGGAGGATCGTCCGATGGTTTTCACGAGACAATCCTTTACCACTCTCAAGAGTCTCTCCCATAGGCTACCAGTCCAGGGACTGTATAAAGGGATTCTTCGATGTATGATGTGATTTTTACGGAGGAACTCCTGCCCATTTTCCGAGATGACAAATGATTCAAATGATTCGACTCCCTGAACAAAGGATTTTGCATTGTCGCTATACACAACGTCCGGTACTCCAAAGCGACTGACGAAACGTTTGAATGATTGGACGAATGACTCAGACGACATATCTGCTATCAAATCCAAATATACAGCACGCACATTTAAGCATGTGTATATGATGATGAACATTTTTTGGGCCTGTGGAGAGCCTTTCACCTTCACCCACCAATGCTTGGTGAAGTCCACTCCTACATGTTGGAAAGGGCGGAATAGTTCCACTTGAGCCCTCGTAAAGTTGGTAAAGCGAGGATATTTAAATGCAAAGTTGTTGTACCTCTTGCATATGATACAGTCAGTAAGAACCCTTTTGATGGTAGCTCTGGCTGCGGTGATCCAAAAACCTCTAAGACGGATGTTTGTCAAAGTGGCTTGAATTCCCAAATGTTTGCACTCATAGTGAGCATTTCTGATGAAAAGAAGAGTGAAATGATGACTTTTTCCCAAGAGGATGGGGTTTAGCACATCAAAATCATAGTAGTTGGATCGAGCAAGTCTTCCCTTGCTTCTTATAAGATGTTGATCATCAAGAAACAAGTTCAGATGATTGACCAAATCAGGTGGTGGTTCGGTCAACGAAGGATTAGCTCTCGCTCTTCTTAGAAAAGCAAGTTCTTTCGGGAAGGACTCTTCCTGCATCCTCCTTAGGCAATACAATCGTGCCATTGATTCACAATCAATGTTTATTTTTCGTGTGATTGCTGAAAACTTAAAGAGGAGAGAGCATACTCTTAATAGAGCGTGAAGATTGGAGAACTTTTCAAACTTGATCACAGGTGGTAGTACAGCTTGATTTGTAGTCAGAAGCACAAGAGAAGGATTGCTTGTGCTATTTTCCCACTCTGTTTCAGGCCAATAAATGGGGGCCGATGACAACCATTCAGGACCTTGTTTCCAAAATGAAAGGGATTTCCCAAATTCAGCAGTTGTCAGACCTCTGGTGAGGAGATCTGCAGGATTTTCTTCAGATCTTACGAAATGAAATTTGGGAATCAATTGCTGATTTTCTCTAAGAGAAGATATCATTTTTTGAATATCTTGAATCCTGTTTTTGACGAAAACGCTCTTGTTCTTTTTTCCTCCTTTAAGAATCCACTGCAAAGTAATTTGCGAATCAGAAAAGATGTTTAAAGTATTGAATTTTGAGTTAGGAAAGCCATCAAGGACCTGAGGTAGACACTTGAAGGCTAGAAACACCGACAAAAGCTCTAAGCATGGTAAAGTCTTTCCTTTTAAGGGGGAAACTTTTCCCTTAGACCAGAGAATGCTTGGTTCTTTGGCTGAAGAGGAAACATAGACCACAAAGCCATAGCAGGTAGAGCTGGCATCACAGAAGATGTGAAGAGACAGGTCGGAACTTTCTGTCTCGAAGCAGGACCTATCGAAAGAGATATCCTTCAATAGGTTTAAATCAGAACTCAGCTTCTCCCATGAGGTCCTCAACTCCTCGTCAATTTCGTCATCCCACCCCATCTCTTGTTCCCATGTTTTCCGCATGAGAAGTCGGCCTCTGATGGTAACAGGAAGGAACAGGGAAAATGGGTCAAAGACCTTGGCAATTTGAGAGAGAAGCTGACGTTTTGTTTTGGTTGTTAAAGAAATATCAAAGTCACTCAGTCTGATAGAGTCTGAAGCAGTATCGAAAAGATATCCCAGAACCCTTTCTTCCGGATTTTGGTGTGATGATTGTTTTCCCTCAGACTCTAGGAGTGTTCTAAGTTCAGGACTATTTGTGCTCCAAGAGCACAAATCAAAACCACCCTCGCTCATGCGAGTTGTAGTCTGATAAAATATGTCTGTTACAGTGTTGATCGAAGAATGAGAGAAGATAAAGTTGTCCATATAAAAATTGTGCTCCAGTAATGAAGAACAAAGATCAGGTGGATACTTTTTCGCGTGGTGTCGTATAACAGCACCGAGTATATAGGGGCTGACTGCCAGACCAAAGATTATGGATGTATATCGAAAGGTGTTCAGAACACCATTTTCTTCCCAGAAGAAGCAGAACCTATTACGATCCTCCTCCTTCTTCAGTCTAATTTGTAAAAAAGCCTTCGATATATCTGCCAGCACTACATACTTATTGGTTCTAAATTGTAAAAGCAGTCTAAACAAAGAAGCCATCAGATCTAAACCGGGGTAGCAAGCCTGGTTAAGAGATGGACTATTCCCGACCCGAAGGCTGCAGTTGAAGACCGGCCTCACTTTGGTTGTCACCTGCTCGGCAGTCTTCACTACAGGGCGATGGGGTATCCATATGTGCTTATGAAAGTCTCTCGGAGACACCTGTATACGCTCGATGATTCCATCGGTGAGATACTGACGAAAAATGTCCCCATAAGTAGACTCGAGGTTTTGTCTTTGAAGGTTTTGCTTTACTCGATGAAGAGCTGCAAGGGCCACTCGGTGGTTTGATGGTACCTCTTTTAGCACATCTTCGTACCACGGAATTTCTACATGATACCTTCCCTCCTCGAATCCTATGCTCTCATGAAATTTGCGATTGAAAATGGTGTCAATGGAGCCTTGGTCGGCTTCCTCGTTGATGCCAATAGATTCCAGTTTGTATAGGTTTTCGAGACCCACGTCCAGGTCCATGTTAGGGTGTGTGTGAAGAAGAGGATCGAAGTAGGAAGGAGATGGATCTATAATAGAGTTGACGACTGTTTCGGGAATTTTATTTATAGACTGACGGAGAGAAGAGGTCAACTTTGATTGTCATGAAGACTCTTCCTCCTTTTGTTCATGAAAAGAATTAAAGTTGAAAATTGTGTCAATTTGAGAAGGTGTCAAAAAACTCTTGACAGGGCCGAAGGGTATGAAACCATGGCA
>JABUQX010098718.1:27500-32500 GCA_015478945.1 Trachelipus rathkii
AGAGGGATCTTAAGAAGGAGTACATCAGCCAAACGAATTATAAAGCACTTGAAATGTTGCTATTCTCAGATGTTCTTCCCATCATCTTTAATGAACCTCATATTAAATAAATATTGTTTGGAGCAGCGAATATTTTTTTTTAGAAAAAAAAACCAAACAAACTGGAAAACAAACAGAAAGAGAAGAAGAAGAAGAAGAAGAAGAAGAAGAAGAAGAAAGGAAGAAGAAGAAGAAGAAGAAGAAGAAGAAGAGAAGAAGAAGTAGAGAGAAGAAGCAAAAGAGGATTCGCAAAATTTCAATTTTAACTCTGAATATATGATTTCAATTCATAAAGATTTTACTTACCGTATTTGTTCTGTAATGAGATAAGGTGTGTATATTGCGCGCATTTATTATTGTACACATGAAGGTATGTGCAGATATATTGCAAAAATATATTAGCTCAATATTATATATATATATTATATATTATATATATATCCTATATTATATATTATATTTATATATAAATATATATATATATATTAATACTATATATATATAATATATATTATATTATATATATAATATATATTATATATATAAGTTAGTTTAGTAGTTCTTAGCCAAATAATGATTTGCTAGTAATTAAGTAAATATTATTATATATCATATATATATATTATATCATATATGATAATATAATATAATATAATCATATATATATTATATATATATATATAATTATATCTATAGGTATTATATATATATTTATATATATATATATATATATTAAAGTGTAAACGTCATTTTAAGTAGAAAAGTTTGTTAGAATATTAGCTGTGTAAAGAAACCAAATACCTTACGTAGTTTTCCAAAAGGATTTTAGATGTTTTAATAACACAGTGCTTCACTCACACAACTGAAACTTCATAGAGCTTCATTGCTTCAGATGAAATGAATATCTTTTTCCAACCGAGTGTATTCATTGAAAATTAATTTTAATTTCTCAATTACATCAATGTATGAATATCAAATAAATAAAATTTTTATTTCTGAGCTCAAAATCTTGTGAAAGACGGTGAAAATTATTCAATTTTTAGCAAAAATATATTGATAAATAAATTGCTTTAGGGTTAAATAACTCTTAGCTGTATAGAAATAAGACAAGCACTTCCGAATAAATATGAATTAAGATCAAATGAACAATGTCTTTCCAACGGTTTGGAGTGAGAAATTTATTATTAATATTCTATTTCGGATTTATATTCTAAAACAAAAGTTTTCTTTTTTTATTACGGCATCTAATTCTTTCGGATGTCGTAGCTATTGTTAGGTCAACCTGTAAATGAAAAAAATTCATAAATTGTGATATGTAGTACATAAGATGACTGTAATATGTAATAACGTAAAAATGTAATAAATTGTGAAATGTACATGAAATTATATTAATAAACACACTATTGTCCAAATACAACACCATCTTTTATCACGAAAGCAGTCACTGACTCGCAACTACTTGCAATCATCAGTGACAAAGTGTTAATTACGGTTAAAACCCACGAAAATGGGGTTGGCCGATTGCTTAGAAATTTGATGTGATCGAGCAAATCTGAGATCAGATTTGGAATTAGCACCCCCGAATTAGTATAAAACAGCTGGAAATGTCTATGAAAGAACTTTTTTTCTTTTTTTTATTTTTTTTTTGTAGACCAGTGTTCTTATCATTAATAATAATAATAATTAATAATAATAATATAATATAATTAATATAATTAATTTTAATATAATAATAATAATCATAATAATAATAATAATTAATAATAATAATAATAATAATAATAATAATAATAATAATAATAATAATAATAATAATAATAATAATAATAATAATAATAATAATAATAATAATAATAATAATAATAATAAATAATATTATTATTATTATACTAATTATTAATTATTATTTATTTGTTTATTACTTATTATATATATTTCCTATTATTAAAAAATTATATTATTATTATTATTTTATTATATTATTATTATTATTCATTATTATTTATTATTATTTATTTGTTATTTATTTATTTGTTTATTATATTATTATTCATTATTAGTATATATTATTTATTTATATTTATTATTATTATTATATTATTATTATTATTATTATTTTATATTATTTCATTATTATATTATTATTTATTATTTATATGCTTTCATGGGTTTAAAGGACGAAACCGTTCTCATAGTAGCTCATTTCTGGTCAGTGTATTTCTTATATTAAATTGATATTTGTAATGATAAGTATAATGTAATAAATACCTTTAATAGAATAAAGTATTTTTGATTTGATTGAATTATTATTATCAATATTATTATTATTATTATTATTATTATTATTATTATTATTATTATTATTATTATTATATTATTTTATTATTATTATTATTATTATTATTATTATTATTATTATTATTATTATTATTATTATTATTATTATTATTATTATTATTATTATTATAAATTAATATCATAATTAGGATTACTAAAATATATATCATACCTTATGCAATTTGTCATAATGAAAATAAAATTCTCAGGTTGACAATTACAATTATAAATTGAAAGTAAAATGTTCCATTAGTAATCGACCGTTTCCCAGCAACTAAAATTTCAAAGTTTCTCCGTTCTACTTGATTGTATTTAACGCAAATAGTGGTCGAAACCCAATATTATGAAAGCATTCCACGGTCTTCCTCATACATTTCTTCTTTCTTGCCTCCTCCTTCTTCTCCTCCATTCCTGTTCCACTTTTTTCTCCTTTCCCTATTTCTCATCTTTTTTTTATAACTGCATTTAAATTGTTTTCAACACTCTCAGTTTTCTATCTTTTGGTTTTTTATTCTCTTTCGTTTTAAAATCACTTTCATATTTTTTTTACTTGTTACAATATTTTAATGAAAGAACTCGAATGGAATAAAACTAGCCAACAGATGTCATATATACTAAGTATAATATATATAATATATATATATATATAATATATATATATTACTATATATATTTATATATATATATATATATTATAATATTATATATATATATAATATATATATTATATATATATATATATATCATATATATTATATATATATATATGGGTGCAAATCCTGACGAAAATGTTTTAAGGTGCAGAAAGTTATAATAGTGTCTCTATTCCTCTATTCGTAAACACAATAGTCATCACCATATACTATAATATTATATATATATATTAATATATAATATATATATATATATATATATATATATAAATATATAATATATATATATATATATATTAGTGAATGCAGGTACATTTTTGTTTTTTTCCCCCGGGGGGGGGAAATTTTTTTTTTTTTTTTTTGCCCGGCCACGATTATTTAAAAGATCCGCATTCCGCATCCGCATTCCGCCGCTTTGCACTGCGGATGTTGCGCGGATGTTATTGTCGAGATTTGATAAAGAGTTTTTTAATAAAAATACTAAGATGAATCTGAAAAAGAAAATGAAAATGGATAAATGAGTTGAAGGCAATTCAAAGAAGGCTTGATATTCCATATCTTAATGTTATAAAAGACATTCCAACTCGCTGAAATAGTACAACTTCATATGAGGAAAGAAGTATTGCTCAAAGAACTTTTTGCTTCGTACCCCAGTTCGTATTCCAAAGTTAACAATCTTATTGAATTTTTTTTTTGGGAAATCACTAATGTAATACTGCATTAAGGTATTGAAACCATTTGAAGAAACTACCAAAAAAAATTCAGGCCGCCATCTTTCAGCTTTCTGTCCTAGTATGTAATACAATTAATTCTCAACGCAAGGAAGGCATTTTGAACATCTCAAATGAAAATGATGACGGTCTTAAAAAGAATGAAAGATGTGATTAAACTAGAGCTAGGAAAAACGCTTTGGTTCTGGTTTTGGAAATGAATGACCTTCATACTATTGCAACTTACTTAAGATTCCCGTTATAAAGCAAGTTTTTTTTGTAACGATATTAGAAGAAGGTTAAATCGTTACTTTGTGTAGCCCAGTTTGAAAAACTTCAATCCGAAAAGTCTATTAATTCGCCCACCCATTAAAAGGAAAAAAACAAAATCTACAGAAACAACACCTTGTACAAGTAAATCAATAACAGATAATCACTGCGAAGAATTTCTACAGTTCCAGTAGATTGATGAAGAAACACACGGCCATTACCAAAAGATGTAGTGCAATGATTGAAAACTATCACCAAGAAAAAACGATTCAGATTCAAATGATGATCCAGTCAGTTGGTGGAAAAGTTAATCAAAATGCTTATCCACGCTTGAGTAAACTTGCAAGGAAAACTTCGATCCGACAGTCTATTAATTAGCCATCCCTTAAAAGGAAAAAAATGAAATATACAGAACCACCACATATTCTACAAGTAAATCAATAACAGATCACTGGAAAGAAGAATTCTACAGTCCAGTAGTGATTAAGAAACACACACGCAATATCAAAAGATGCAGTGCAAATGATTGAGAACTATCACCAAGAAAAAACGACTCATACAAACAAATGGACGATCCTATCAGTTGGTGGAGCGTTAATTAAGCAAAATGCAAAAATGTTTAACCCACAGCTATAAGTAACTTGCTAGGAAATACAATGTGCCTGTGCTCCACTAGTTAGTGTTTCAATTGAGAGAGAATATTAGCAATGCTGGGGGCTAATATATGATGAAAAAGAGAAACAGACTCGTCAGCAGAAAAGCAGTAAATTTGATGTTATCTCAGCACAACCTTCCCATTAATTGAATTCAATACTTATTTGCAAAAAGTATATTAAACCATGTAAAATCTCTCTTCATTAAGGTCGAAGGTTTAGCGAAAGAGGGTTGGATGGGTCTTTGGGGTTGGGTCCCCCATCCTGCACCCTTGTTAACAAACTATATAATTCAGATTGTCGGCTTAAAAACTCGATAACTATCATATATATATATA
>JABUQX010098718.1:42500-52213 GCA_015478945.1 Trachelipus rathkii
TTATTTGTTGGAAAATTTTTTAAAAAATTTTTTACCACCAATTTAAGGGTGCATTCGAGCCGGAGCGGGGACAGAAAGGGGGACGAAAGTTCCCTCGTCGTTCACCGGTAGGCGAAGAAACACCCCGACTTCCTGCCACTTTTGCGGTTACCCTATGGTTATTCCTTTAGTTAAAAAAAGAATAATTTTACTTGCCCTTTACACTTTGGTATTTACTTTAAAAAAGAAATACCACTTTAGGGTAAACCGCTAAAGACTGGCTCAGAGAGTCGGTCCCTCGGCCTCCCGGGGGACGACGGGGGGACTTTCGTGCGCCCCCTCTGTCCCCTCGTCGGCTCAGACCCCTAAATGGGGGAAAAAATTTTTTTTTAAAATATTTAAAAAAAATAAAAGGAAAAAAAAAAAAAATAAAATAAAAAATCAATCCAATAAAATTTTCCACGCATTCCAAATCATTATTTTGTTTTTACGTTTTATAGTGCTGCCGTTCTCGAGTTACATTATGTCAGGTTTAGACACTCTGACCATATTATTATATAATAATACTATATATATATAATATCATACTATATATATATAATATTAATATATATTATATATATATTATATATATATATATATATATATATATATATATTATATATAATATATATAATAATATATAAGTATATATTACCTTTTTGCCATCTCACCAACATTCCTTACACCACACCCTTACTTACATTATCAGTTCTCTTTCCTTCCAACATAAACCCTAAATATTTAAACTTAGGACACTTGTTCTAGCTGCTCAGCATCAAACATAACTTAAACCGGGGCGGACTTCCGTCCTCACTCCAACCATTATTTTACTCTTATCTACTTTACTTTCTAACCCCCCTTTTTTTTAAACCACGTCTGCCAAATCTCATCGTTCCAATGTCTCAAAACTCTTCTTAAAACTTCATCCCACACAAACCAAATATATCCGCATATAATAAGTAGGGCATCCTCCACTCTCTTCCATGTCTCAATCATTCTACACCATTTCCTTGCCACCCAACCTTTAATTCTTTCCATAACCCATCCAGTATACAAATTGAAGTAACCAAGGAGACATAAAACACATCCCTGCCTCACCCGATATTAATATCAAACCAATCACTTTCAACACCATTTTCTTACACACGCTTCACTTTCATCATTACATGCTTTTGATTCATTCAGAAGCAACACCAACACCTATGATATCACTAAACACCATCCATAGAGCTTCCCCTATTTAATCCTATTCATACGCCTGTTTGCAAATACCAAAAACCTAAATACAATTTTATTCCTCTTCCTCATTTTCTCAATCATTTTAGTTTCAATGTAAAGATTTTTGATGCCACACATCCTGCCAACTTTCTAACGCACCTTGTTTCTATCACCAATCCAGTCCTTCAGTCACTCGAAGCACGTCTTTACACCAAATACCAGCATTATTTTATGATCTTCCCTACAACACTCAAAAACTAAGTCTCACCCCTTACGCTCCTTATGTATCATAAGGGGTACTATTACTCTCTCTTTCCAAATCCTTCCAGAGACCGTTATACCCTCCATCTAATGCGCTTGGTTGTTGCACAAATTCCAAATCCAATCAATCACCATCCTGCCTCCGTTCTTGAATCATTTCACCAGTAATTACATCTATACCTGCAGATTTCCATTCTTCAACTTTCTCACTCGACCAAATAGTTTATCCTCCTTACTAATTGTTTCTACCTGGCATCCCCGAACATATACATTACTTTCCGGCACGATCTAAACCCACACCACACTTTTCAGCTAATCCACCTCTTCGATTAACTGACCAGATGATGATCTTAATATTACGAAGTGTTCCTTGCCACTGATCCCCTCAAATCCATTTCATCAGTTACGAAAGCCACCATCCCTATTCGATTATTATTCTAAGCAGATTTCCCTTATGCTCATTCTTAACCTTTCGCGATTCCCTTCCTATCCCTTTGTAAGTCCCCATTCCTCCTCCTTTCCAACTCTCATTTACCTTTATATATATATATTATATATTATATATTTATATATATATATATATATATATATAATATATATAATATATTATATATATAATATATATATATATATATATATATATATATATATATTATATATATACTTTTTTGAAGTGCACGTTTTGAATGAGGTTAATGATAAATTCCGTAACAATCGAAATGCGACTGTACAAGTCAAATTTATTAACAAATTTCGTTTTTAAAATTTTTAATAGGTATCGATGAATAAGTGAATTTTTACATAGATTAATAAGTATGAATCTATTGGACACCACGAAATTGTCCTCTAAGTAGTTTTGAAAACATAATTAAATAAAATTGTAATTGCCTCAATATCTTTTTCGATTTTACGTTGATTCTCACATGAGACATTCTCATTACTTCATTAACATAAAGCAGAAATTCTGCTGCAACTTCCGAAAAATTGTTTAAAAATGTTTCATCGATGTTTGCCTGAAAATCTTTCAAAACAAATATCCCATTTTCAACATCGATTTAAGAGCATTTTGCTGTTCAACTTAATTTATGGAGATTGCATGAATGGAAAAGAGGTGTTGGAGAATAAAGTTGAAATCACAAATAAACATATAATAACATTCTGCTTTTGATTACAGACTTCTAAAGATCTTAGTTTGTTGAAGATGGTTTAATATCTTGGTTCATTAAAGCACATCTGAAGCTTCAACAAATGCTTTATAATCTTCTAGATCGTAACTTTCCACCAACCATGTTTCGCCCATTCGTATGAGTTATGTCCATTTTGTTTCTGGCAAATCTTTCCTATTTATTTTTATTAAAATTGTAGTTCACCTTGGCAATCTAAAATAGTACCTAGTTGCATTCTCTGTGCCATAAAGTTTCTAATGTGTTGTACACCATATGGATATGAACAGCAATGAACATGCAACGCTACTGGATATTTTCGACAGCTTAAGCACTCTCTAAAATTTTTTCTTTCATTGTTTCTTGCGCCATCATAACACTAATTATTTCAGCTTTCGAAGTATTACCTCCACCAGAGATTCTCATTTAACGCTTTCAACAGCAACTTAATTCAAAAAATCTTCCTTGGCCACAAATATGTTTCCTCATTTCTATTAATATATACTCTTAATTGTTTTGATTTTCTATTATTTTTATTACAGTATTATAAGGAATTAAAATTTAAACTTAAGCCATCAAAAACTTTCGATCGCTTAAATAATTTCGAGGGAAATCTTCACGAACCACAAATATGGTTCCTCATTTCTTTTACTATATACTCTTAATCTGTTTTGTTTAACTATTATTTTTATTAGTATTAAAATTAAAATTTAGACAAGTCATTAAAATCAATTTTGATCGCTTAAATAATTTTGGAGTGGGTTGGAATTTCAACTCCCCCTGCTCTACTGTCCTTATATATATATATATTAATATATATATATATATATTATTATATATAATAATATATATATATATTTCATACTATATTACTATATTATATACTATTACTCTTCTATTTCTATATATTATCTATCTTATTATATCACTCGGCTAATATACTCTATAATATAATATATATTACTTATATATAATAATCTATTAATACTATATATATATATATATCTATTCTACTTTATCATTACTATTTACTAATATATATCTATATACGTACTATATATATACTATTCATATATATACATATATATATATACTTATATATATACATATATATATATATATATATATACTTATATCTATATATATATATATATATTATATATATACTATATGTATATATATATAATATAGTATATATAATTATATATATATAAAATAATATTTTATAATAATATATATTATATATAAATAAATTAAAGACTTCTGTTCCCCCCGGCTACTTCCAATTATTACTCTTATAACACACTTATTATATTTTCATCTCTCTCATATCTTTTCTATATTAATTTTGATTTTTGCAATTCTTCTTTTGTTTTTTAAAAATTACAGACGCTTATATCTTTTCTCAGTTATAGAGATTTTCAATGAAAAGAACACTAAATAAATAAAATTGCAGTCAAGTATAATATATATAATATATAATAATATATTTATATATATATATATAATTAAATATAAATATATTATAATATTATTATATATATATTATTATATAAATATAATATATAATATATAATATTAATACAGGAAAATATGATTGAGTTATTGGGATATTCATAGAAACATTATTAGGTTGTGTGTGTCCGATTAATCTTTCATAAAAGAATTTTAAGATGGATTATCGTAAAGGATGAACAGTAATATTAAACTCTCTACCTTTAACTCCAATACAACATTGAAAAATTCACTTAACTTCACAAAAATGAAGAAGGGATCTCAAATGAACAAAGTAGTTTGATTAAGAGTTACCTGAAGTAAACTTTTTTATTTAAGTAAAGCATCAGTTATTGAAGATTTTAAAAACTGTACAAACTTAAATTTAACTTTTAGACTTCAAGTACTGTGTGAATGACATAGTTCTTATTATTTTATTTTATTAGGTGTTTTTATGCGTTGTTTTTTTATTCCTTTGCAACTAAAAGTTGTGGGATCTAAAATTAATTATATTTATCCAATCACTCTTTACTTAAAATTAGTATGCCTGAGATACTAATCCTATCGGTGTCTGCAAGACTCTTTTGCTTGGAAAGAGAAACCTTCCCTTTATTAATTTTCGTTATATAGTTAGTGAAGTGAGAAAATGAAATTTGATTTCCACTGAAATACACGGTTCAAAACAGATATTCATTTCCACTGAAGCATACGAGTTCTTTGAACAATCAATTTGTGTGAGTGAAGCTTTACAGTACTATAATCTTTTGAAAATCATCTTGCAAATTTAGGAATTTGATATCAGCAAAGATAATATTACATATAAATCAAAGGACTAAAATGAAAAGCTTGGACAATTTAAAATAATTTCAAGCTTTATGTGCATTTGCTTCAAACCGTAAAATAATATACTTTTTATATAAGCATAGATAAACACGATACAATATATCTCACTTTTCCTGTAGAACAAGAGGACGAAAAAAGCCTAAAAAGACGAAAATAAAATTTCGAGATTAAAATTGAAATTTTGGTTTTCTTTATCTTCCATTGTTCTTTGTTCCGAGTTTTTTCACGTTTTTTTTCATTGTGTTTTTGCTTAAA
Organism: Trachelipus rathkii; assembly: GCA_015478945.1. Taxonomy (NCBI): domain Eukaryota; kingdom Metazoa; phylum Arthropoda; class Malacostraca; order Isopoda; family Trachelipodidae; genus Trachelipus; species Trachelipus rathkii. Next base: position 47,756 of record JABUQX010098718.1, read on the forward strand.
AAGAGATTCGACTGCGTCAAACAACATTTTGAATTAGAGATGAGGTTCATTTAAAGCCGACAGGAAAGAACGTCTTATATACAACAATTAGGTGTATTATTACTTATCGTTTTGCCATCAAGAGGCTGACTGTTTACTCTAAGCGGCCGAATTTTCCACTAACATATTTAAATTTAAAAAAACTATTTATATATATAATATTATATATACATATAATATATATATATTATAGTATATATATATATTATATATATATATACGGTATATATAGTATAATTATATATATAATGTATCTCTCAGTATAGTAATATTTATAGTAATATCTATTAATGTTAAGTATTATATGAAATTGCGTATAGTATTACTTATATATATTGTTGGCACCCGCTTCATTGCCTACGAAAAACAGGGTCGACTAATGAGTATATGACCCACAGGCAGGCAGCCATAGATCCATCAGAACGAGGTATCGAGTTACGTTGATGTCTCGTTATGTTCTTGCAGTTTAGAATGAGATGCCTAAGTTGTTTCGTATCTGTCAGGGTAGGGAATCTTTGTGCAGTGGGGAAGGAGCGTGTGGATTATTATTATTATATCCAGAGTTGGGAGGAGTGCAATCAGAGCTCGGGCGAGAGGGACGGACAATATAAATCAGGTTTTAATGGTTCCAAGCTCTCTTCGTGTGAGGTAGGGAAAAGGTTGTGCTCAGAGGGCAGGAAGGTGGTGGTGCATTAAATCGTTTGTGGATGTTAAAGGGACTTGAAGTCTTGTAGTGCGCTAGGTCTTACGATGAGGGTATGTTTTGCTTACCCGTTGTTAATGTACAGTAGTGAGCTATGGTTCGTGAAAATAGTGGGTATAGACTTTAAAGTTACAGCAAAGTGTTCAGGGTTGGACAACTTAGGGGGGGCGTTATTAAGGTGTGAGAAGAATTGATAAAATGAGGAATGAACGAATTAGGGAGTTGGTGGTGTGTAAGAAAGGAGTAATTGAGACAATAAAGGAAAGTATCATTTTGATTGCTTGACTCATGTGGGAAAGGATGCATGAGAGTCGGTGAGGATAAGACGGAATTATCTAGTGAGTTTGAGTGTGCTGTGAATCGACGGGCTGGAGACAGGAAGGGAAAAAAGTGGATTGAGTCAAAAAGAAATTTGCCTAGAGGAGATAATGTGGGATTTAGCAGAGGCGAGAGATAAATATGCCTAATAGGAGTAAGAACGGGGGTTTTGTAATTGGTTTATTCTGGTAGTAAAGCACGCTGATTCCAGAGAAATGAGCCCAGACATTGACGAGATGTCAATTAGTGAGGGTCCGTCGCGTCCCGTGAAGCCCTAGAGTAGAATTTCTCGCTTACTGCGACGGTTCTCGCCCAAAGTTAAAAAGGGGCGGTTAAAATTTGTCTTCTTTTCGACTTTCTTTTTCTTCTACCACTTTTCTGATTCCAGTGCATGTAACGGAACTTACCCACCGTCTGGGAAAAAGGTGTGGTAATAATATATATATATATATATAGATATATACTATATAGTATATATATATATATATATATATAATATATATATATGTAGTATATATATATATATATATATATATATATATAATATATATATATATTAAAATATATATTATTATAATATATATATATATATATAGAGTAATACCTCAAATAGACTAAAAAATAGCATATATATACTGAGTATATATATACTATATAATAATAGTAGTTTAATAAAAATATATATTATCATATATATATAGCGACTATTGTGTTTAAGGATAGAGACACTATTATAACTTTCTGGACGATAAAACATTTTCGGTCAAGGATTTCGCAACCGATTCGACTTATACCTTGAATATGAGTTAAGATTTATTATATTAAATATATTATATATAGAGTAAGTATATATAGTATATATACTATAGAGTAATAATAAACTATATATATATATAATATATATATATGGAGTTTATTATATATATTATAATATATATTATATATATATATATATATTATGAATTACATGATCATTTAGTTGATGCTGCAGATGTCATTTTTTTCGCCTCCGCGGATGCGGATGCGGGATGGGCCGGAATGTTGTGATGGTGTGGATAACATCAGCCGAGGATGCGGATGTGGAGGTTTTATTGTAAACTCATAATATAATAGTATATATATATATATATATATAGGATATATATATATGATATATATATATATATATATATTATACGTATAAGTAATAATGAGTATTATATTTATATATATATATGTATCGTTTTATACTTATCGAGTTTTTAAGCCCACCAATCTAATAAGCATATTTGTGTTACAAGGGTGCAGGATTGGGGAGGCCCAGACTCTTCTCAAATGGGTTCCATCAACCTCTTTCCTAACCTTCGACCTGAATGAAAGAGGATTTTTTTACGTATGGGATTATATGACTTTTTGCACTAGTATTGAAATTCGTAATTTATTGGTAAGGTTTGTGGCTTGAGATACATCAATTTACTAGACCAGTGGTGGTTCTGGCTAGAGAGATTGGTTTCTTCTGGCTTGTCATTCCATATTATTAGCGGGGCCCAAACTCGGCATTGTAAATACGTCTCTCAATTGAAACACTCAAATAGTTGGGAGCACGAGCCATGTATTCCTAGCAAAGTTTTACTGTAAAGAAAGCGTCGGGCGTAAACATTTTCATTCTTTGCTTAATTAACACTTTACCACCAACTATGTGAAGAGATCGTCACTTTGCTTTGTATCGAGTCGTTTTTCTTGTGATAGTTTCTCGAAAATTATCATTTGCACTTTGCATCTTTTGATTTTCATACATGCATGTGTTTTCTTCATCACTACTGGGACTGTAGAAAGTCTTCCAGTGAATCTGTTATGATTTATTTTTGATAGAGATGTGTGGTTCTGCTCTCATCGTTCACTCTGTTCTCTCTCTCTTCAAGGGATGGGCTAATTATAAGACTGTCGGATTGAAGTTCTTCCTTGGTCCGTTTTTACTTCAAAGCGTGGATAAACATTTGATTAACTTTCCACCAACTGATGGATCATCTTTGACCATCTTGATACGTTAGTTTCTTTCGTGTTGTATAGTGATTTGTCAATCATTTGCAACTAACTCTTTTTGGTAATGCGTGTGTTTCTTTCATCACTTATGGACTGTAGATTCTTCAGTTGAATCTGTGGATTGATTTTACTTGTAAGAAGTGTTGGTTCTTGTAGAGTTTTGTTTTTTTCCTATGGTAGAATGTTGGTGTTCGTTGCGAATTATAGAGGGGCACTGGCTTCGGAATTGGACGAGGATTGTTCCCAACTGTCTAACAACTTCACTAAATATTAACGAATTTAACCTTTGGGTCTTAATTTAATTCGTTACAAAAAAAACTTTGCTGTCTTAACGGAATTCTAAGTTAAGTTTGCGACTAGTATGAGAGGTCTCTCATTAAATATTCCACATGAATGCAAAGGCGTTTTTCTACCTCTAGTTTTAATTACATCTTTCAGTTCTTTTTTAAACGCGGTTCACTCATGTTTTTCCATTTGAAGATGGTTTCAAAATGCCTCCTTTGCGTTGAGGATTAAGTGTATACATACTAGACAGAAGCTGAGAGAGCGCTGGATTCTTTTTTGGTAGTTGCATTTCAAATGGTTTCAAAGCTTTAATTTGCAAGCTTTGCTGTGAGTCATAGATGTCAGTTTTCCAAAATTAATAAGTATTGTTAACTCTTGGAATATACGACACTGTGTCGTAGGAGTCATTTACGAAGTCGGTTTCGGGAGCTTAACTTGGGTCTAAGATCATATATATCGAACAGGTCTGGAGGAGAGTGTTAACTATTTCAGCGGATTTGGAATGTTCTTTACATTAACATGTAAGATATGGAATATCAAGCCCTTTTTGAATTGCTCAACTCATTTACATTTCATTTTCTTTTTCAGATTCATCTTTAAGTATTTTTTATTATAAAATTCTTTATCCAAATCTCGACAATCAACATCCGCGCAACATCCGCAGTGCAAAGCGCGGATGCGGATGCGGATGCGGATCTTTAAATAAAATGTAGCAGGAAATGCTGAGATAACCTGCATCACTAAATAATTATATAATATAAATTATACTAAATAAAAAATAAGTGAATAAAGTATAATAAAATAAAATATAAGCTAAAATAAATAAAATATATTATTTATAAAATACCGTGTTAAAATTTTGAATAAAAATGTAATTATATTATAATAACTCGTGGAATCTGCTTATGATGATTCTATTATTGTTATGTGATGGTGTGACAATTCGCATTGTAATGAAATAGAACAAATACGCTATTTTATACTTTTGGCAAATGACTAGCCTATTAATGTAAATCCTAATTTCATAACACGAGAAAATATACATCTCGCATGATTTTTAATTATAATAATAATAATATAATTATATAATT